>SCDZ01000017.1:773946-929218 GCA_004143845.1 Drosophila lacertosa | reverse complement strand
GAAAAAAAAATCATTGAGTTATATTAAACTATAGTGAAGTTACATACAAAATTGCACCATTTGTTTTTCGTCAAAATAATTATGCCGACTAGTGTAGCTGCGGTTCATCAGCTGGCTGCAGCCGCCTTGGCAGCACTGGTTAGCCACAGGGTGGCCTTGATTTTGTGTGCCCATTATCTGGCGCAACCTGAGCTTAAGTTTCTTTTTTATCAACGGGGCAACTGCAATTGCAAACTGTAAAAGACATGTGTATGTACATGTGTACATATATATATACATGTACATATATGTATGTATATCGCTTAAGAATGAGCCGCCAGACACGTTCAACGCGATTGCTGCAAGTCCAAGCGTTAAGTTGAGCCCGGAGCTCTACTTGGAAAATTGGGAATTGTCACCCGCATGTCGAACGTCAAAAAAAAAAGTTGTGCTGGTCGTGTCTGTTGTTGTGGGAGGGGGAGTGGGAGAGGAACGCAGATAAACGCAGCTAGCGTACAGAACAACAGCTGGCAATTAGCATAAAATTAGTGATAAGAAGTAATTAAAATTTATAAAAAATAAAAGTAGCTGAAGGAAGGCAAAGTGTTTATCTATTTTAGCTGTCGACCTGGGCGCAAAGGCCCAGAGGGACACACAGAGAGTCACGATTCGCAACACCACAGCGTTGCCATATCGCAAAATGAAACTTATGTAAAAAACCAACAACAACAACAACAACAAAAACAGCTACGCAATACTTTTGCAGTTTTCGTTTGTTGCTGCTGCTGCTGCAGTTGTGATAAAAGTTTATCGACTGCGCGCTTTAAAGCTATAGAAAAAATAAAAATAATACAAAAACAAAATAACAACAGTTAACAATAAGAACGAAGGCAGCCAAGTGAACGGGGCGAGTGCGCTAAAGATAAATATGCAAAGCAGCGCAGCTCATGCAGAGGGAGAAAGAGAGAGAGAGAGAGAGAGAGAAGCAGCTGGAGAGCGAGCGAGCAAGCGAGCGAGCGATAATGTGATAATGTGCTAGAAGAAAGCAAACGGCGCAGGTGCAGCAACAACAACAACAGCTGCATAGATAAGTGCGCTAATTTATCGTAACTGTAACCGTCGCCTCGGCTTAGCTTTTATCCAGTGTGTACACACACACACATACACAATATGCACACATTCATATATCTGCCATTGTTATCCAGTGTGTGCACACTCAAAAAGAAAAGTTGGTTTCTTTTATACATTTCTATATATACATATGTCTTTAATTATATATATATTCTTATATTGCTTTTAAGTATTTACACACTCAATAAAACTCATTTTGTAAAGTGATCTCAATTATGTATTAAACAAACTATATCCAGTGTGTACACATAAATTTAAATAGTGTTTAATACTTTCTCTTAGCAATATATATAGCTTATAATGCTTGTAATTAATATTGTTTTCGACGCATAATTAGTCTGTTTTCCAGTGTGTACACACATCTAACTGCATAACTAATGATTCCCTTCTATTATTAGCCCTCTTTCACACTTATAAATAGCATGTTTCAGTGTGTACACACTGCATTTAATATTCATGACTGCGGTGATATCATTGCACATGAAACCCAACAAAAACAGCAAAAGAAAATAATAAAAATACAAAAGCTAAAAAAAAATATAAAAAAATCCAAATCCAACTCAACCTGAACAGAAACGTGCTCGCGATAAGGAGTCCAACAGTTGGAACAACAGTCAGCGATTAGCCAAGACTTGGGGCCCCAAGCTCTACTTTGGAGCACGTACCTTTATCGATTCCAAAATGCATTCGTTTCGATAGCCAAAGCATTCGCTCATATATCAAATGCAAAAGCAAACAACGAAATGTAATTAGTTAAATACTCATAATAAGGTGTGTTCAAGGGAGGGAAGGGGGGGAGGGTCACATAATCCCCCCTGCAGCCCCCCTGCTGTCTGCTTAAGCAGCGTGTCGCAAAATGTGTTAACAAAGAAATTTCATTTAAATAAAGTCGACGGGCTCAAGTTGAAATCTAGTTGACAATCGCTTAGTTTTATATACCCTCAACTTATTGAATGTGGCTTAAAGGGGTAGATTGATTGTTTGTAAGATATGTAACAGAAAGTAGAAATAATCCCCGATTTCATCAATTCTATAGATTTCAAAAAGTGGAATATAATTCACAGCTTAAAGATATCTTTTGTTTTTTGATAATTTTAATCACTTGACCAGAAAATAAATAAATTTGTTTGTATATAGAATTGAAAATATCCTTAAATACTTACAATCATTTTGCGCCTAGTTCAAGACAAGTTTATCAATTTATGCAATGACAGGTTTGAGGGTATCCCCCAGTTGGGCATTCTCGACTAGAGCGATATTAATTGTACTTATTTTTTTGTTACCTTTAGGGAGGGGGAGGGGTTATTGTTGTGTTTACCCCCCCGAGCGGTCGCCCAGAACACGGAACACAGTTCGTTCACATGTTTTATACGCGTAATGGAAAACCCCAAAAAATACATTACGAGCTGACAAAGCTATTTTCGTAGCAGGTGTAAATAGTGTGGAAAAATGAGGGGCGACCCATATGGCGGGGGAGGGGGGGGGGGGTGGAGTTGGGGAGCTAACAGTTCGACTCACCTTTATTCAACGGCTTTGGATTCGACTGTTTGCGTCGTGACATTGTTTGGGACCAGTGCAAAGTGGGGCCCAATGTAGAGAGCTGCGTTTTAAGGCCGCGTCTACATCAAATCCGCTTTTCTTATTGGCATTGACATTAACCGGCGGACAAATCTAATAAGAACGCACTAAAACACACACACGCGCGCAAAACACACACAGAGAAAGAAACGCGCACACAAGGGTTAAGCACTTTTCACTTGGCAGTTAAGAAATATCAATAATTTATTTATAATTTATTAATTATTTTATATATAGAAATATATATATATATATAATTTGCATTGACCTTTTTGCCCGCAATATTAATATTTAATTAATTTTTATTGTGGCGCGCGACGATCGCGAAATTCACGTATCGCTATTGGAATCTGATTGGCAGCGCTTTTAACCATGCTGATCAGTTTAAATGTGATATTGCAATTGTTGCTTTGTTTTATTTGTTGTTATTGTTATTATATTATTGTTGTTGTCGCGTGTTGCTGAAAGTTAACGGCTTCGTTCGGCGTCGGCGTTGTCGTTGTTGATGTTGACGTTGACGATTGGCGTAGGCGTGCGGCGAACGACGTCCGAACAGTGCAAAGGCTTGCTCACAACTGACTGCTGCTGCTGCCGCTGTCGTCGTCGCTGCGCTGCTTTCGTTGAAGCCGTTTGGGGCGCTGCGGCCAACTGCCGAAAGCTCGCAAACAGCAGGCAGCGAACTGCGAGCAGCAAGCAGCGAACTGCGGGCAGCATAATAACCGGTGCAGCAGCGCTTCGCTCAGTTGCTCGCTTGCGCGCGCACTCTCGCAGCTTTTCCATTTTGTTTTTACTTTATTTTTCATTGCGCCGCACGCTTTGGTCGTCTGTTTCGCAGCGTGATAAGAATCAAAACAAAAAGCCGAAACACAAATGCACGTTTCACGCTTACAAATACAATTGCTTCTGACGGACGCTTGCTAACACTTAAAAGCGATTGCGACGACTTTTTGATATTATTAAAAAACTCGATTTGTTTTTACTAGACGTATTTATTGTAAATTTAACTTCAAACCGGCGTACGACGCACATTTAACAAAGTAAAGCAAATTAACCAGCAGCTATTCGCTGCGCCACAGCCTCAATTCGCTGCGCTCGCGATATATCGTTTGTTACAAATATCGATAAGAGCTTGTGTAGTGGTTGGCAACGCGGTGCATATTAGTTGGCAATAATTGCAAAGTTAATTTAAAAAGTGGCATACTCTTAGGCGCGCGTATAAATTTAACTGATTGTGTATGTCCTTGAGCTTAATTGGATACATATATTTGTTCTAATTAGCATGCTGTCTGCCAGTCTCATTTATTTAAAAACAACACTAGCTAACAGTAATCTTCAGTCTTATAAGTAATAATTTATTGCTTTTTGTGTAAAATCAAAATCGAAGTTAAAAATTAAACTTTTTTAAAATTTATAATTTCTTGAAAATATTAATGAGAGCATAAATAACTTATGTTTAATATTTTGTCTTGTCAATAAATAATCTTTTATTTTTAGTTGTCTATCAAAAATGGTGTGAAATTATAATTAAAATCAAAATAAATTGGAATCCGGAATAAATATTGAAAAACAGGCTCGAATAGAAGTTTAATTAGCTGTTTGTCTGCGCGCTCGAGGGTATTTGCCGTCGTGCACACGCACTCGTGACTACAATTTATGCTGATTGGCTTTTGGGTTTTTGCTTTTTTTGTATCTTTATTTGTTTTATACATTTTTTGGGTGTTCATTTTACTTATTTTTTTTTTTTTTGTTTTTTGTCTTCTAATTTGCACCTATTGCATTTTAATGGAAATTTTTCGTGCCGGCGCTTTGCATTGGACGCTCATAGATTTTAAAAATGCCGACAGCGCCGGAAATGAAATGCTTCCTCTGGCGCAAAAAGGGACATTTTGCCAAAAAGGGAACGCGAGGAATTTTTTCGGGGGAGGGGGGAACATTGCAAGTTATGCATGGGCAATAAATATGGAGAAAATGTGCGGCATAATCCGCGCTAACATATGGCCCAGCTGATTAGCCGACGGCGGTTAATATAATTTCCCCTCTTGCCCCTCCCCCTTCCACTTTCGACAGAGCGCCCTGGCTGCGGTCACTTTGTGACCATCAGCAGGTAATGAAGTATTCGCCACGTTGGCCTTCGGCGCGTTCGTTCGCCCGCCGTTTTGCATTTATTTCGTATGCTTTCAATGCAATTCGACATTCGCCCAAAAACCTATAAATATCCGGCGATCCTTAAGTACGTGTATCTGTAGCTGTAACTGCGTATGTATCTGTGTCTGTAAAATGTACCTTAATGTGAATCTGATTGCGTATCTTCAACTGTGATTCTATCTGTATATCTGATTGTTATTATATCTGTTTCTTTATATGTATTTGTATTTGTATCTGCGAGTGTATCTGTATCTTTATCTGTATCTGTTTCTTTATCTGTCTCTGTAGCTGTATCTGTATATTCATTTTGTTTATCTGTAACTGTAGCTTTATTTGTATCTGTATCTGTATTTATATATATATCTGTATCTGTATCTGTTTTTTTATCTGTATCTGTATATGTATCCATATCTTAATCTGTATATGTATCTGCCTCTGCTTCTGGAAATGTATCTGTATCTGAATCTCCATTTGTATCTGTATCTGTATCTATATTTGTATCTATAGCTGTATCTTTATCTGTATCTGAATCTGTATCTCCATTTGTATCTCTATCTGTTTCTGTTTCTGTATCTGTATCAGTATCTACACCTGTAAATGTATCTATATTTGTATCTATAGCTGTATCTTTATCTGTATCTGTATCTACATTTGTATCTCTATCTGTTTCTGTATCAGTATCTACACCTGCAAATGTATCTTTAGCTGTATCTGTATCTGCATCTCTCTAAATTTGGAGTAATTCACGTACGTGTATCTCTATTTACATATGTAAATGTATCTGTAGCTCTACCTGCAGCTACAACTGCATCTGTATCTGTATCTGCAGCTGTATCTGTATCTGTCTCTGCTTGGCCATAATCTTAGTGCATTACACTCTCGCGGCCAAAAGCGGGCGTCGGCCACTTCCAGGTCAAGCAACTTCCTCGGTTCCGAGGTTGTCCGCTGTTGTTGTTGTTGTTGTTGCTCTTGTTGTTGCTGTTGCTGCCACGGGGCCATAACTGAATAATTGTATCGCATACGTGACGATATCATTGACCCAAGGGTGCAGTTACCTTGTGCTCCTGTCATTCATTTATATTTTTGCCACACACTGTTCCCAAATGGCAGAAATGGGCATATGTGTTGGGTGAATTAAACTAGTCTAAGGATTAAATTACAGTCTTAGCTTTAGACTAAAACTAACTGAGTTAAATTTAAAAGCAAGACTTTCGACTGCTTTAAAGACTAGAATAAATATGTATTTATTTTTGCAACAATTTTCACACTCTTTAAACGTTTCTACTTAGAACAGTGTATCTTGCAGTCGTTAACTGCCCATTGATTGACTGACTTGTATTGCATTTTGGCAGCGTATGTTTTATTTGGGGAAGACGAGTGCATTGATCCGCTTTAGCTGTCATTGCTCCAGCCCTGGCATTCCCAGTCGCTGCCTTTAACCTTGTTTGCCTTGTTCTCCCTTCCCCCCTCCCCCTTTCTTTCTTTCCTTCGAGAGAGAGCGAGAGAGCGCGTTCAACACTCTCGCTGCTGAACTGCTTTTGAGTGATCAACAGAAAAAGAAGAAGAAATCAAAAGGCGCACACGCCCCGTTATGATCACGATGATGATCACGATCACGAACGCAATGATCATGTTGTTGATCAGTCGGCATCATTAGCGGCGGCTGCATAAATTAAAAGAGCTGATGAAATTTGCCAGACGTCTCGCATAAGCGGCCAAAATGCATTTAAAAACAACAAAAAAAAAAAACAAAACCTGGCCGAAAAAGACAGTTGGCTAAAAACAATAAATAAAAAAATAAAACACAAACTTTTGCAGTTATTTTTACACGCTTTGTTGTTGTTGTTGTTGTTGTTGCTGTTGTTGTTGCTCATTGCCGTTACAACGCCCACAAAAATGATTGGGCACAAAGTCCAATTGGCCTGGCGCCCTGCCTTTGGGGCTATTTATAAAGTAGCAACAAAAACAACAACAACAACAAAAACAACAAAAACACCTTAAGAATAGCAATGCATTAGCAGCAGCTGCTAATTAAGAGATTTGTGTTTGTATTTGTATTTTTGTCGGCCATTGCGGTAGGTTCGCGCTTGGCGCACGCTGCGTATGATCAATGTTTGCACATATCACGCATACGACCCGTGTGGCCCTGGCAGGCACAACAACAACAGCTTGGCTTTCTCAACGCCCAAAAACGCTTATCGGACAAACCAATTTTTAAGTTAGCTTCAGCTATTTTTAGCTGCAGCTGAACAAAAGCCAAAAAGAAAAGATAGCCAAGCAAAAGTAAAGCCTAGCAAATTATTTTAATTAGCAAGTAAATGTCGGACAAGAGGATCCTTCAAGTCTGAATGTATAAGCAATAAATTTATATACTTTGTTAAATAGTTTTACATTTATAAATAAATAAATAAATAATAAATAATTAAAGATAATCGCTTAGAAACTTTAACTGAAGAACTTTCGTTAAAGGCGTTTATTAAACAAAATTTATAAATAAACTTTTGTAAGCTAAAGTTGGCTGAAGTATATAAAAACCTATATATGTATAAAATAAGTTTTTCCTTCTAAAACATATAAATTATTATGTATTTTATGTTAAGTTCTTAATTCACAATAATTAAGTCTTTTAAATAATAATTAAACCTTTTGGCTGTAAGATTTTCTAAAGAATTTGCTATTGCTTTTAGTCAACAAAGAGTGTTTTAAATTATTAATTAACTTTTTTTTATATGACTTTAAACTCTTAAGACCCACTATCTATAGATTTATATCATAAATTAAATCTATAGCTTTCATTAACTAAAGATAACTCTTAAGTGAAGAACATATTTTTGTGGCTTATAATTTAAAGCCTAAAGCTGTTTATAATTTTATCTAAACAAATTTAACTTTAACTTAACTAAATGCTTAAAGCAAATGAAACTCAAACTGAATCAAAGCGTTGCTTTATGCTGATCAAACTTATATATATATAGTATATATTATATATACTCAACTGATACACAAATGTATTTCTCTGACAAAGCTACACAAAATTTGCACTCACCTGTTTTTATTAAACGAAGTATTTAAAAGTGTTAAGCAGCTTTAAGCTTAATTTTAATAGTTCAATAAATTTATTCCTGCCTTTGTGGTAATAAGTATTTGCCTCTCACCTGCGCAGTTCGTTTCTGCCACCTGTTGGCATGCATCGCCCACATGTTGCTTGCCACTTGAGGTGTCTCAAGGGGTTGCACGCTAATCTCGCAGGCAAAAATCTCTTTGGCCAAGGCATGACATCATTTCAAAGTTCAAGTGAATACACATTTTTTTTTTTGCAATTGTTGTTGTTCCTGTTGTTGTTGTTGTTGTTGTTGCTGATATTGCGACCGGCCTGCTTTACATTTTACAGTCATCGTTGGGGCTTTTTCAGGGTCTGCTTTTGGTTCAACGTTTTCTCAATTTTTTATTTTGCGCATTGACCTTTTCGGGCTAATTTGTTGTCGCTGTTTATTGTTGTTGTTGTTGTTTTTGTTGTTGCTGATTGTTGCTTCCTCGTCGACGCGTTGTTGTCCTTGCCAAGTGCCAACGCCTCGCAATTGAAGGAGACAACTGAATAAATGTTATTGGGCCCGAGTATTGCCTTTCAAGTGCGCCTATCTCTATCTCACTCTAACTCTCCCCTCTCCCTCGGTTGTTCGCTCTTTCTGCACGGATCATCCGATCGATTTATGGCCCCCAAAAAACAAAAAAAAAAAGCTCGACACACGTTGCAAAATTTGCAAAAATATGTTAATTAGTTTTTGTTTTGCCTTTTTTTCTCTCTTCTTCTTCTGTCTCTTCTACGCTTTGATTAAAAACCAAAAATTATATTGCACGCTACTCTTTCCAAAATAATCGTAAAAAATATATACCTTAAATATATACGCATATCTTTGGTTTTTATACCCTGCAATTTAAAAAAAAGGTGTTTAAGATAAATATTTATTTATATGTTTATAAAGAAATATCTTTAGTAAAGCAGATTTATTTTTAAATAAATTTAATTGTTGTATTTTAATTTTTTTAATTTAATTAATTTAATTAATATTTCACTTTCAATTAATTTTGTTTTTAAAAAACTTTGCATTTTTTTACTTTTAAAAATAAATCACTTGTAAACCTTATATGCATATATACCCCTTTATAACCTATTAACCCATTTAAAATAGCACTCTTTCCAGGGTATTTACACTGCCTAGTCTTTTCTATAAAGCTTTAAATATATTTTTATATTTGTTGATGGAAACGCTTTTGCTAAAAATAAATAAATAATACGTTAAATAGGGGACCAAATTTCGCTCGTGTTGCGATCGACGACAACAACAACAACAACTAAAGCAACAACAACAACAACAACAAATTGACTGTGAAAATGTGCTAAATTGTCAGCTCGGAATGAGATCTGCTACGCTTTCAATTTACGCCGGATTGAGCTGTGCACGCCGTATTCCCATGCACAAGACTCGATTGTCAATGCGCATTGGCGAAGATTTAAAAAAAAAAAAATAAATAAATAAAGCGCTTAAAGCTATCAAAAAAGTTTTAATTTTGTATAAATAATAAATAAATATAAAAAAGAAATAATAAATAAATAAAAAATAATTAATATGATATACACAATTTTAATTATAGCTAAAATATGTGTTCTACACACAGATCGATATTTATCGATTTTAGAAAAAATAAGAACAATTAACCAAAACAAGTTGCTAACTGTTAGACATATAGTTTAAGCCATGGATTTATCTGTTTTTAATGCTGATCAAAAATATAGGCACTTAATTTAGAGTACATCTCTTGTTCTAATTGCTGATTTGGTTTGCACAACTTTAAGATACGCTATGTCAATGATTTAAAAACGACCAAAGAGGGCCTGTAAATATGGGCGTGGCTCCACAATTGAATATTAATCTTAAGCTGCGACTTTGCAAACAGAAAAGAATTGCCAAACTTGGGCTGACAATTTATATTTAAAATAAATCTGGTCAATCCGACAAGGTCGCATTTGCGTCACATGAATTTTAAATTCGTTTGGAATTTAACTAAGAAACCATAAAATTCAAAAAAAAAAAAAACATGTCTTTAGACGGGCCTAGACCTGTTCCTAAAAGCAACCAAACCAAACCCACCGAGAAACACAATTTGCAGATAATCTCAATGATTGATCAGCCGAGCAGTTCCTCAAAGATTGATACAGTAAAACATGCCTTAAGCGAACGACAGCTTAGCTTATAAAAAGAAAGAATGTTTTCTTTAATAAATCTCAGAATAAAATAAATATTAACAATAATTAATTTATTATATTAAAATTTATATAAACACTCTTTATGCTTTAATCTTAGTTAAGTATTTATTCTTAGTAGAATATGAAACAGGAAAGTAAAATTATTTTTTTTTACTATAAGGTAAGCTTTCAATTCCTATATATATCTAAGTATAAAATTAAAAATAAAAATATATAAAGCATTAGAAAAAAACCTAACTTATGAAATATTTGCCAAACTATCTAACTTTTAATTTAATAAAATTTTGTTTAATACTTTAACATTCTTAATCCTTAAGAAAATTCTTTATTTAAAATAGAATTTTCTTAAGAAAGTTTTATGCGCATTAAGAAATCTTTTTATATGTCTTAAAAATCCAATTAGAGTTTAAATAAATTCAAGTGTGAATTATGCTTAATTTAAGATACACGATAAAGAATGTTAGAAATTTTTCAGCTACAATTAAGCAATAAAAATAATTATTTATAGAATGTTGCATTCATTTTTTATATTTTTAATACATTTTTTATATATTAGGAAAGCATAATAAATAGTAATTATTTATTATACTTAGATAATTAATAAATATAAATTATTTATTATACTTGATAGTGCTTTGATATTATTCTTTTTTCATTTTTTCCATCTTCCCAATCTTTTAATCTATTTAATCAAAAATAGACAGATATATAATATAAATCTTATCTAAGCTAATCATTAGCTTTATCTTTGTTCAGATTCAAGTTCTGTTTATTTTATGCTGACCTTATCCCTTATCCCTAACCCTTCTTCTTCCTTCAACTTATCAACCAAGGACGTCAATAATTTATTATTTCGTGCAATTCTAAGTTGAGAAATCATGAGTCCATCTATTTGGGTTCAATCAGCCAGTGGACTGACCACTCAATGGATGCGTGGATACGAATAATCACATCGAGCTGTTTGCCAGCGATAACGACACACACACACACACCCATTCACACACACACACACCCATTCACACACACACACACACACATTTTGTTGACTGTACTCATTGTTGATCGTCGCATTCGTCACAGAAACTGAAAAGCGACTAAAAGTCGAGCACTTAGCGAGCAACAAGTAACAAGTGAGCATAAACGACTAGCAGTTACCCTGTAAGTTAGCTTTCAAGTGCTGCTAACTGCGCACTTTATTTAGCTTTCTTTGTTTAGCTGACTAATGGAATAAAATTTATTTTTAAAGTTGAATCTTTTTAAATCTGCTAAGTTTAAAGATGATTTTAAAATGTGTTTATATAAAAAAAATAAATAAAAATATAGCTTCAACATTTTAGAAATGATTTGGAATTATAAAAGAAGAGCAACGTTATTAAAAGAATTAAATTCAATTAAATTCATTATTTTTTTATAATCAACTTTAATAAAAAGTTTTGAATAACTTTGCCTAGAATTAAATGAAAATTAATCCTGCAATAGTAAAATAAAAGGGGAAAAAGCCTTTTACGCACATTATTTTAGGGACTCTAAATTTTAAAAATATTTATAGTCTCCACAAAATTACCAAAATTTAATTTTATTATATCAATAGAAAAAACTAATTTTTGCCTGTTACAAAACTCGTTTAAACTTCACAACACACCAATTTCTTGGAAGCTTGCACTACAGGGTATTGAGAGAGCAAAACAATGTACACAACAACAACAACAAAGGCGAAAACAACAATAAGTGACAAGGTGGGTTGGCTGGCCGTTGTTGATGTCTTGTGGGTGCCTCAAGCACTGCGCACTTGGGTTGTTTTCCATTGTTTGCGCACAAGCAAAATCCAAAACGAGCCTCCAAGGGTTCCGACTAAAAACAACAACTTAAAAACAACAACAACAACAATAACAAAATGACAATAATAAATCAAGCAAAGCCCAGGGACAGTTATCGACCCACAGACAACGAGGCCGATATTAAACAACGCCCCTTAAACTGTCATTCACATGGCACACATTGCGCATACGTCATGTGGTACGTAAATAAAATAAAGCCCAGATAACCGCCAATAAAAGATAAACCCAGCTGGCTAAAATTCTAATATCGATGAGTGTTGATTGGCCAACTGAATTTGGTTAAATATTCGCAGGTGGCAGGTAGCAAAAAGAAGAAGAAGAATTGTTTAACTTCCTATTTATACAAAAAAAAAAGTGGTTTTCTTTTATATTATATCGTGAAACTAAACAGAAAGGGTCTAAAGGGTATATTGGTTGTTTGGCAGTGTATTTAGATGAAGGCATATCTGATCATGTCTGATCAAGTTAAATAGTGGAATTTGATTTATCTGTCTGCTTAAACATTAAGATCTTGAAAAGTAGTTTTTTTAGTTGCCTTAAAATTGTTTTTATAAATTATTTGGCTATTTAAATAATGAATCCAGAAATCAATTCAGTTTACGCTTTAACTTTGTACTTAATTTATTTATTTTAATTGCTTTTACTAACTTCCAAACATTTCTCAAAGATCATGCTTTTACTTCATAACTTAATTAAGTGTCTAGAGTATCTCTAAGTCAGACACTCCCAACCAAAGTCTTCCTGCTTTGTTTTGAGTAGATGTTTTGTTGCGTTTGAGTTTTGTTTTGCCTCTTCGATTTTGTCGGTTGAGTCATTTAGAAATCTATTTCGCAACTTAATATTTGCCTTAGTCACTTGTTAATAATTATTTGTAAAGAATAACGAAAACTCCTATATGAAAGCAACTTTTGCCATTTTCCATAAATAGCTAATTAATCCGCAATTTAACTATAAATAACGATGATAAAAACCTGTTGGGAGAGTTTGTTGGGTTTCTTTTTTAATACCCGATTAAAGCCCTGTGGGGAAGAATTCCCAAAAACTTCACTTTTTGTTTAGACAGAAGAAATCCCAGTGAATTCCCCAAATGTAAAATAAATAATTGAGTTGTTCTTTTTGAAGTGTGTGGAAGATTCATGTGAAGATTATTTAACTATGGGAAAGTAAGTAAAAATATATAAATTGTAAAAAGAGATATAATAAATATATAAGTATATTTATAATGTGTAAGCTTTATAGATAAATGAAGATGTTTGCAGCTATTACTGCACTATAAGCATATATAGTATATATAAGTATATATAGTGTATATATATATATGTCTGTCTATATTTTCCCATATACTGCGCACTTTATATTTCCCCTTTTTTCCTTCACAGCAAAATTTGTTTATATAATTCTTGCATAACTTTTGTATTTTATGTTAGATTATTTTGATTGTTTGATAGTTTTTTTATACATAAAAATGACTTCCATAGATATATTTTTGCCTAAAATAAATATTATATATTTATCTATATTTAATAAAGCGCTTGAAGCTATCAAAAAAAGGTTTAATTTTGTATAAAAAATAATTAAATAAAATAAATAAATAATAAATAAATAAAAAATAATTAATATGATAAACACAGTTTTAATTATAGCTAAAATATGTGTTCTACACACAGAACGATATTTATCGATTTTAAAGAAAATATGAGCTTTTAACCAAAAAAAAAGTTGCTAACTGTTAGACATATAGTTTAAGCCATGGCTAGTTGCATTTAACTGTTTTTAATGCTGATCAAAAATATAGGAAATTAATTTAGAGTACATCTATTATTCTAACTGCTTGATTTAACATGCACAACTATAAGATACCCTATGTGCATGATTTATAAAAAAACAGTTTATACTTGTTATTTTAATTATTTAAATTAAAGTAATTGGTATAATAAATTGTAAAGTTTTATAAATTAGTATTGGCTACCCTGTGATTCTCGTCGCTCTATGGATTAACAGTTGCTGTGTTTAAATAGTTTCGCCTAATCAAATTGTCAGATTGTCTTTCATTCACCTGTTCATTCACAAAACAAAACCGAATGTCACGCAGAGATCAAGTCGAGTAACTGCGTCCAGCAGCCGACGAATATGCCCATTGATCAATCTGTGCCAATCAACGATCCAATCGATTTCCCCAAACAATCGCCGACTGTTCCAACTGTTCCGACGGCGCACGCCGTCCCAGCGATCTCACTGATAAGAGCTCCTAACGTTCACGTTACGCGCTGATAAGACCAACCACGCCCCTGTCTGAGGGGCGGGGGGGAAGGGGGAAGGGGGCTGGAACTGGGACTGGGGACTGACCATGCGGCGGCCAGCTGGTCTGTCTTATCGCTTTGGACAGTCAGCTTGATGGGCTTGGCCTTTTGCACAGTACGGTAAATTGCAAATAACGCAATTAGATTAAAAGAGCGCGCTCTCTCTCTCTCTCTTGATCTGCTAATCTATTTGCGTCTCTCAGTTATTCTCTCTCTCTCTCTCTCTTTGCTGTTCACGTTGAGTTCACGTGCCAATCAGCCGTAGAATAAGCGACCTCGTCGTCATATATACTATATATATATATGTATGTATATATTTATTTATATTTATAAACCGATCTATTCGCCGTATTGGTCCAAAGTGGATTCCCCTCGTCTACAATTATATATATATTGTAGATTTATTACCATATATATTTTTATAGATGTATGTACATATATTTCATCTTATTGATGCTATTTTTTTGTTGACTACTCACAATTCCCAATCATCATCATCATCATGATAATATACTGAACTAGGCGAGGAAACAAAAATAAGAGAAAAAAAGGCATTGCCCCATTAAAAGGTGCTCCGTTGAACCGGTTCAGGGTCAGTCAACGTTGTCGTTGTCCGTCCTGTCCATGGACAACAACTTTCAAGTTCAGTTGGAACATTTGGCACAGCCAGGAATTGGGCCAAGGTCGTTGGCCAAGCCAGAATAATGCCCGCCAACGTTAAAACGTAGAATAAGCAGGTAAAAGGGAATTCTCGCATCAAGGCGAACAGAATGTCGACAATATTGTTGTTGTTGTTGTTGTCTTTGTTGTTGTTGATCATCATTAACATGCTGTTATTCTGAACCTTGGGGCCACTTTGTAAACTCATCGAAGGGCGAACACTTTGTTTGGGGTACAGTACAATAAATGTTCGACTAATGAATAGTTTTGTGAGCCTAAAGGTCTAACTTTGATCAACAATATTTCCATTTGTATAACAGGTATTTTGCACAGTCAAAGGGTATTTGAGTATGGTCAGGAAATGTGTGTAGCATAGCAGGGTATCTCATCAACAATATAAATGATATATATTCTTAATCAGATTACAACAATTAAAGCATTATAAATATTTCAATTTGCGAACTTTTCTGTCTTTTTCTTGCTATCAAGAATCTTATCTTAAAATTTTTACCATATCTTTATTTTTATAGCCTACACTATATATATGAAAATTGGATCGAACTACTATATCATATAGCTGCCCTAGGAACAAACGCTCGAAAAGCGAGTTTTTGTATAGGAAACTTTTTTGTTTTTAAAGATATGCTAACCAAATTTAATATTTAAGATTGTTACTCTATTTCTATTATATTGGCAAACTATGAACAACATCGCTTAACTATATCACATAGCTGCCATAGGAACCAGCGTTCCAAAACTAAGTTTTTGTATGAAAACTTTTTTGTTTTTTAAGATATTCTAACCAAACTTGACAGTTGAAGGCGTTATAAAGCTCCTAAGTAATCTGCAAAATATTACTTATATAAAACTTATATAACATATAGCTGTCATAGTAAAGATAGGTAAAATATTAGTTTTTACATTTAAAAATTTGTTAGATTTTATAGTATACTAACTAAACTTGGTCAAAATATGTGTTAATATACCTATTATATATGTTAAAAATATTAAAAATATAAGACTTTTATATCATATATAAGTGGCATAAAAGGATCAGTTGAAAAATGTTTATTTTTGACTTTTTTATATTAAACAAAGCAAACTTTATAATTGTAAGCATTTAAATAACTCCTAAAAAATTAACAAAATATTACGCACATAAAACATTAACACATAAAATCAAACACTTAAAAAAAAAAAAAATTAAACCAAAAAAAAAAATGCAAAATAATTTTATAAAAAGTTAAATATAAAATCTTATAAAAAAAGTGCAAAATAATTTGCAAATAAATATTAAAATAAAATAAGTGCTTAACAAATCTGCTGCTTATTTCTGACCCATTTTTCTAGCTTAATTAGCTTGTCAAAATATCAGTGAAATGTCCACCCAAGCGTGTTCGCACTGTACCGAGTGCAAAGTACAGGCTGCATCCGATCAGAGCAGAAAATGAGTTAAACTTCTCGAAAACGAACACTGCGTTGAGATAGACGTGTTCTGCTTTGGCTAAACGCAACGCGTCCGACGGCACGTAGGCCCCACCCAGATGGGGGATTAGGGTGCCTCTTTTTTGTTGTTGTGCTCTGGGGCTGGGCTGGGCCAAGCCAAATGATATGTCAGGGGCAATTACTCTCGAAATTCAATACAAGGCTGTAAGCGGAAAATTTTTTGGAAACAACAAACATCAAATGTAATATATGTAAACATGCTGGAAACGCGACGACAACAGCGAGAATATTATTATTAAGAAGAAAGCAAACTCGAATTAGGCTAAATAGATCAACAGGGGCGAACTTTTTTTTGGCTCCAGGGCCGACAATATTTTTGTTTATTTTGGACACCGCAGCCAATTGATTTGTAGCGCTTATTTAATTTATAATTTCGCTAAACGAAATTTTATTTAGCTCAGGTGCGGGAAAGGGGGGAAGGGGGAGGGGGGGTGCAGGTATGGCCAGGAGGGTGTCGCCGCATTGTCACGAGTCTGTTGCCGGGCACGAGCATGACGTCATGGAGGCAAATTTTTAGTGCGGCGCGTGTGAAATAACGAAAGAGCGAAAAAGACAAGTTCGGGGGTTTTACCCAATCACCAAATACCTATTCCCCACAGATTCGCATTCGCATGCAAAGAAAAATCAACAATACTTAATAAAAACACAAGTCGAGTGTAAACGACTATTCCATGCTCTGTCAGAGTAAAATAGTAAACAAAAGTAGAAATTATTAGTTATTCCTTATCATATCCCAAAAATCTTAACAGTATATCTAAATAGTGTATACCCAAGTATAAATTCCAACTTTCAAGTCTTTATCTTTAAAGGTCGCGATAGAAGCTAAGTTCTTGTGAACAGACAGAAATTTTATAAACCCAATATTCTCTATTCACCTCAAGACTAAGCAAAATTTAGTTTTTTTCGCACAAAAAATATAAATAAAGAAAATGAAAAGCGAAATGTGAATGACTTGGACATGTATACGAAAAGAAAATGGAAAATCGAAAATTGTTTGGTGTTGCCGTGCCGAACTTTTTGGATAGCATACAAGCAAAAAGAAAATAAGAAAAATAATTTCAATTCAGACAGAGGCATGACACAGAAGTTAATGGCATGTCCACCAGCAAACAAGATTGAGCACTCGCTGGGTACATGTTCCGTTTTGTTAGCTGACGTCACGTTTACCTGTGATTGACGTCCGAGCGGCGTCTCAGCGCGAAAATAGACACAAACAGCCAAGCGCATAACATTTAACGCAGCTTGGGGCACAAGAGAAGCAACAACAGAAAATACCCAGAAAGCTTGAGCGAGCGCCCATTAATAAAGCATATGGCAGAAGCCTTGAACCGAAAACCGTTGGCCCTGCGACGTCATTGGCGGCGGTGCTGCTGCTGCTGCTTACGTCTGACCTTTGGAGCAACAGGAGAAATAGCGTGTGACGTCATTGAGAGCCTGCTACGTAACCATTACATCAGGTTACGTCAATGCGCGCACTCTTATGCTCTCCTGCTCTCTCTCTGGCTTGGGCCATGGCTCTCCTGCGTTGGTTCTTACGCTGTAAGCATTGGCATTGACGTTGGCGGTACCGGCGGCCTACGTGCAATTGAGAAGGTGCGTGGGCACGTGGACGTGGACACCAGAGGGTTGAGGACTTGCCGTACGTAGGTGGCCGTCAAATGCGTGTCAAGGCAAAGAGCGTACAAATCCCGCAACTGAACTTGAACTGACGCCTGGAACCGGAATTCTTGCTAATTTTAGCTGCCCTTCGGCCACATTGATTAAATTGAAACGTACATAGCTCAAGCTCACTCACACACACACACAATCGCGTACATTTATATATGCATTTTAATTGTATTT
The DNA here is from genome assembly GCA_004143845.1 of Drosophila lacertosa. NCBI lineage: Eukaryota > Metazoa > Arthropoda > Insecta > Diptera > Drosophilidae > Drosophila > Drosophila lacertosa. The sequence continues at coordinate 910,973 of SCDZ01000017.1, read as the reverse complement.
GGGTGGCCGCACCTCTTAAAATGGGGTAGGCTTTCAATTGCGTTGCGCACTTTGCAATTTCAACAATTCGACAATTCGAACACTTTCCGCGGCAGGCAGAAGAGACAGCCCATTTTTACACGCCCACGCAACAACATTATTATTGCACTTGAGTTCCGCACACATTTTTAATTCCGTTTCCAATAACAAACAAAACACGCAAACCAAAACACCCACACACATATACACGCATTTTCAGTCACACACATTCAAGCTGCCATAAATAGTGAAACAAGCACGCCGCATTCGCCTCGCCTTGTTCGCCCCACCACACCTCGTCTCGCCGCATTCGCCCGCAGAGGCCTGTACTAGTTGGCTGGCGGACTGGCTGGCAAGTATCAACAAATGTTCACGTGAACATCATGAGGTCAACGCGTGATACACAGTATGATAATTTACACAGACACACACAAGCAAACGCTCTCTTGCGCGTGTTTTGTATGGCGTGCTAGTTTTGAGTTTCGCTCTGTGCTGCGATGCCTGTTGTTGTTTTTGTTGCGCAAGAGCGTCACAATAAAATAGTCACAGCTGTTCGATGGGGGCGCTCTCCCGGTCGCTCTCTCTCTCTTTTTGCGCTTTGGCACTCTGCGTATTGGCTGTGAGTGGCACGAGCCCCTTTTTGCTTGTGAAACTGTTACGAGCGCACACTCACAGCATTGCCAGACGCAAATGACGACATTTAGCATTTAACTAACGCTGGCTTAGGTGTAAAGCGTGGGCCACACTTTATCTTGTCTGCAGCATTGCGAACAATTCACTTTCCAGCTGGCAACGCTGCGCGCTCAACTGGTGAGCGTTGGCACCTCTCCCAGCCCATACCCCTCACATATACGAGTTTCGTCCATCAATGAAATTTCTGTCGGCGTCTGGAGTTTTGCATGAGTTCGTGTGTTAGCTGCCCCCTTTTGTTGGACTACACGGCTAATGTGCATGCAAATATATGCAGTAAGGCCGATTTTAATGCTAATCCAATGTGTCGTCGTCTGCGATGTCTGGTCAAAGCCACTGACCAGTCCAAGCTTGAGCCTGTTTTTTGAGACACCCTGTACCTATTAGAAGTGGGTATATTGAAAGATGGGCACATTTCGACTCAAACTCTAAAACTAATAGAACTTGAGACTTGCAATCTTAGCGTACTCAGAATGAAATATATCAAGTTTAATCGACATCTCGCCCATTTTCATTACAGCGAAAAATATCGATCTTAAAAGTGCTAAAATCACCAAATTTGGTAGCTGTAAACTCGTTTAGCCGAGACATGTTAAGAATATCTAGTCCCAGCAATCTTTGGCTTGCTGCTGGACACAGGGTATCTCGCAGTTTGAAATCTTCTAGTACTTTTTTTCATCAGCCTAAAGCGCTTAATCACGAACTTCCGTAGCAACAAATGCGTCAGACACAGCTTTGGCTTTGGCGGCGTCAATGGCGTACGGCCGGGCCTCAGACTCAGACTCAGACTCAACCACTGCTTTGGGGTGTGTCTGTGTGTGCCCCCCCACTACAAGCATTCATATAAATGTGTATATGTGTGTGTGTGTGTGTTTGGACTGTTGTTGCCTTTACTGTGCACGCTCCATGTGCATGAACAGCGGCTATGAATAGATAGCCCCAATGGAATTTTGTGTTTTCCCCCGAACACGGCCCGCGGCACTCGAACTTGCGAGGTAAACAGCTGATGACGTCCATGCGTTTGTTACGTGTTTGTTTCTTTCTCTTTCTCTTCCCCTCTCTCCTTCTTTTAGTATGTGGGTGGTGAAGTGAAGGGGTAGGCCTGCGTGGGCACAGACCTGACCTTTTGCCGCCAACATGGGCCCCACGCCTTGGCCGAATGTCAGCGAAAAGAGCACAGCCCACGTTGACAATGCCTGCTGGTGCCTCAGAGGGGGGGCCACCAAGCTGCAGTCGTGTCCTCGGCTCGGACTCGGGCCGGGTTCGGACTCGGTTCCATTGCACTGGTTGCTGCCGACGTCGCTGACGATTGCGATGACGATGTGCTCTGCACAGACAGTACAGGCCGCAATCCGCATACCCGCCCCCGCAGCATTGTCATAGTGCACAGCCCACTTACAAGTGATTACGTCGACAGCATGCGCTCTCGCACTCACACTCTCGCGTCGTTTTGTGTGCGTGTGTTTGTTCGCTGCGACTTCGACTTCGACTGCGACAGCGACTGCGACTGCGATGGTCTGTTGGAAGCTCGCAGTCTGAATGTTGTTCATTCGTCTGTTGAATTCTGAACGCAACGGTTCGCTCGCTCGGGCACTCCAAAGCAGCCGCCTCAAAGTTTAAATCAAGCAAGCAAAAGCAACAAAAAAATAACTTATAAAAAGCCTAAGATCTTGGGCAAATACAAAAGTTCAAATAAAGATTGCGATAAAGTGATAAGAAAAAAAAATAATAAACATTTTTTACTAAATCAACAACACACAGACTCCAGTGCTCCTGCAATTTTACTGTGCAGGTGCCAAAAAAGACAGTGAAACAAGTGCAAAGTGCAAAGCAGTTAAAAAAAACTATATAAATACACAGAAAAATGGAGATGGATACGTTGCTGCTGCCGTCGCCGCCTGCAACGCCCCCGCTGCGGGACAACAAAGTTGAAAATGTAAGTCCAAGTGACTCAGACAGAGACTCGAAAGAGATTGACCCATAAAGTGAATGCTTAAATGAGTGTAAATGAGCGGTATGGGCTGAGTGCAGTGGATACTAATTAAAATTAAATGCAAAAAATGCAGCACACTCTCACACACAGACACAGATATTTCAGCGCGTATTCCCGCATTTTATTTGTGGAGACGCCTTCGCTTTTGACAAATCACGCAACAAAAAAAATACATGGCATGGCATGGCAAGGCAAGGCAAACAATTTAAGTGTAGCTGTATTGCCGCTCGCTTGCACTCGCCGCGTTTCTAAAAACAAAAGTCTCCCATCACGCTCGCACCAGTGTAACGCTATGCGATCACGCAGCGGGCACGCTTTCACGTGAACACCGCATGCACAGCGAGTGATACAAATACATTCTCACTAACTCACATGCACACACGACAGCAGGGCGAACATTGGACTCCACGGCAATGTGGAGTGTGTTTGTGTGTGCTTTTTTTCTTTTGGTTTTTATGGCGCCGAGAGCGCATCCAAAAGAGAGCGGCTCTCTCACGAACGACATGCTGACGTAGTCACCAACCATTTGTTTGAGAGAGCGTGAGTGTAAATGTATTTGTGTGTGTGTGTGTCTGTGCTGTTGCGTGCGAAGGTGAGTTGCCAATTAGAAACAGCAAAAAAAGGCACAAAATGAAAGAAAAAATAAACAGTGCCAAGCCCCAGACAGCAGACGAGCAGCGAAGTCGACTGAGGCAGCTTATATCAAATATGTCACATTTTTTATTCTCCTCACTAATCTGGCGCGCAAACAAACACAACACACACACACACACACACTTATCAGAAGGCAACGTGCCGAACCCATAAAAATAATACAGCCACCTGAGGCGTCGCTGCCAACTGCGACGCCGGCTGCGCCAAATTTTTGCTGCATGCTTTTAGGCTGAGCTTGAAAAATTCAAAAAAGCAAAACAATGCCCGCCAAAATGACTTTTCAAAGTTCAAAAAACTGACATAAAAAATAACATTTATTTTTAATGTTGCGACGTGCATTAACCCCAAAATTTCGCGTGGGGGCCGCTCTCCGCTGCGGGTTAAGGTTAAAAGCGAATGGCCTTGTCGCTGCCAGCGTCGCCGTCGACAGCGACGTCGACGCCCGCGCACATAATTAGCAAATTTGTGTATTTTTTATTTTTGCACTCGCCCAAAAGTTATTGTAGGTCAACGCGGCCAGCCGGGAAAAGTGAATGTGGCTTGGGCAGTGAACCTGAACGCCTGAAGGCGCCGTTTAATGAACCCATCACTAATTGAATTCTCTCTCTCTTTTAATTACCTTCATTTTTAGGCCGCCAAGGACAAGCAACAGGTCAACGAGAATCTGCTAAAGGCCAAGCTGAAGCTGGTGGCCAACCAGAAGCAACAAAAGAATGGCAGCGGCATCATAACGCCCAATCCCTCGGACACCGAGGACGACGCCCTCGATGTGGTGCCCTGCAAAAAAGCACGCCTGGAACAGCCGGCCATAACATTGACCCCACCGCCGGACAAACAGCAGCTGAAGCATGAACAGGAACTGGAACAGGCGCAACGGGTCAGCGTCATCAGACGCGTCAACAGCCAAGGCACCGTCAGCTCATCCAGCTCGGAGAACAGTTCCAGCTCCAGCACCAGCTCCAGCTCCAGCTCCAGTTCCTGCTCCAGCAGCAGCTGCAGTTACGGCACACCCATCACCGATGATTATCCCGAGGAGAACGTGTGGCGCAATCTCAAGTACAAAATGCATCGCACACGCGCCGCCGAAGTGGCAACAGCGCCGCCAACACCAGCACCAGCTCCCCCAACAGTTCCCGCAGCCGCCCCAGTTCCAGTGCCAGCTGCCGTGGAACCAGCGCCCACACCAGCTGCCGTTTATCAGCCCACAAAGAGTATCTATATGTCGACGCCAGCGGCAGCGACTCAACTCCTGCTCCTCAGCACCGTTGTCCATCAGCCGCAGGCTTTGTCGCCGGCCAGCAAGCGGATTAGCGCCGCACAGGCGGCGGCCACGCGGAGTCGCATCTACGAGTGCAGTTTCCCGGAGTGCGGCAAGAACTACTTCAAGAGCAGCCACCTGAAGGCGCATCAACGGGTGCACACCGGCGAGCGTCCGTTTATCTGCAAGTGGGATAACTGCGACAAGCGCTTCTCCCGCTCCGACGAGCTGTCGCGGCACAAGCGCACCCACACCGGCGAAAAGAAGTTCCAGTGCGGCGTCTGCGCCAAGAAATTCATGCGCAGCGATCATCTGTCCAAGCACGTCAAGCGCCACAACAAGGACAAGGCCAACGGTGTCAATCGCAACGTGGCCTTTGTCGAGGCAACAGCGGCGGCGGCTGCAGTTGCTGCAAATGCTGCAGCCACGCTCGGCGATTTAACGCAGCCACTGCGCGCCATTGCACCCGCCACGAGTCCAATACAAGCGACCACGCCCACGCCTGCGCCCGCCCCCATCACCAGCCATAAAGCCGCCGCCAACAGTCTGCACATTTACAGCGCACAGGATTTGCTGCGACTGCAGCAAGCATCCAGCTTCGTCGGCACCTTTGTTGCAGCAAGATAAATGCAGCAGCAGCAGCAGACTCAAAAAAACCAATCTCATTTGGACAGTATCAGCAGCAGCTCAATTGGGCAGCTGGCGTAGAACTTTAAGATCTAGATTAAGAGCTATTTCTTGTCATCGCACACACACATACATATATATATATATATATATATCTTTATATGTATATATGTAATCCATAATATCTTTTAGTTTTAACTAAGCGCTCTTCTGATTATACCTAGTGCATACACACACACACACTCACACTCACACTCACACACACACACTTACATCTGTATATATTATATAGCTACAAAATCTGTGATATTTAAGTTTTCTTAACTCTTTTTCTATTGTACAATAATTATCTTTCGTAAATTTTTGCTAATAATCTATAGAATTCTATTTATTGCCACAATGAGAAAAAAATATAAGAAAAAAAAAACAAAAAATACAAAACTGGTTTTTAACCAAGTTTAAAATCTCATAGAAAACAAACAAGAAAAAAAAAAGAAAATCCAATGAGAAAATATATATTTTCCATATGATCATTTAAAACCAAGTCTTTTGAATGGGTTTAGTTGGATAGAGATCAATTATATTATATATATATATATAGAGAGACTGTAACTAGTGACTAAATATAGTCCACTAAATTTGCTTAAGTGCACTTAAAAAGTTCAAGTTAGTTGACTAAAATTTACAACTGATTCATTCATAGATAATTTGATCGTAAAAAAATACAGATTATATAGATTAGGTTAGACAGATAAGCTAGTTGGTAAAGCTCGTGACCAAAGCTCGTGACTAAAACTAGTGAGAAAATTTAGTAAATATAGTAAATAAATGTAATGTATAAAATGATAAAGTTAGTTGAATGAATAGGATAGTTAAAAAGGTTAAAGTTAGTTGTTGTTAGAAGTTGCTGTTTACTGTTAGTAGTTGTTGTTGTTGTGGGTGCTATAAAAGTAAATTTTGATATGGTTGATATTACTCACAATCGGATAAATCAGCTGATCTGCATTCTTTACTATTATTATAGTAGTATATTAGCCTTAAACTGAAGCTGTCCTGATTTGATTATGTCTTGACTAATTGTATATACACATAAATATATATATAAATATTGTGTTTGATTTGTAAATTCCATTTTCCACAAGTTCAGTTGAAAAGTGTTTAAACAGGAACTAAATTTAAGTCCATTTACAAGGCTTTCAAAAAAAGTTATGTTTTGTATTCTTGTCCGCTAAAGTATTTATTGTTCGGCAGTCCGAAGAAAGCCTATTTCGAATTGAGCCCATCCCATTTAAATGCCCAGCAGTGTGCTCAGCTCGCAGACGACACGCGGCTTGGACTGGGGCGAGCAGGCTTGGCGCACGGCCATCTCCCAGGTGTCCAGCAGGTGGGAAAGGGAATAGGTTTTGGGCAGCTTGGACATGCGTGCGATGAGCGCCTGCTGGACGGTCTGCAGGAACGGCGTTGCTGCGTATTCCTGCTCGGAGAGCGAACAGTCTGGCGATTGCCAGGGATACTCCTCGGGCACGCTGACGCTGACGGGCGGCACGCTGGGCAAACGCTTGTCGTCCAGGCAGCATATCAGACGTATGGCCTTGTTGTTGTTCTGTGCGCTCGTGTCCAGCTTCACCTTGAACTTGGTGTCGAGACGCGCGATCTCGCCCTGCAGCACGTGCGGCACATCCTGGTCAAAGGGCGTGGTCTTGTCCTCGAGCCGGGGATTCTTGGCCGGCTTCGGTGCACAAATGTCCGTGCCGAAGAGCAGCTCCAGGCTCGGCCGGAACGTGCGATGCAGCGTATGATTGGCCAAAGGACTCTGCAGCGTTGTATTTATTACCTCCAGCAAAGGATTCGACGATTTCTGTGAGAAGTGAAAAAAAACTAAGTGAGACAAATTTGATTTATATTTTATAAGGTTAATTACGTACTCCAAACTGCTGGCCCGAGTAGGAAACGAGATCCATTTTCTCCAGCGCCTTCTCGCACTTGAGCAGCGTGTCCAGCTGCACGCGCTGCGTGGGATTGCAAAGGATCTCGAGCAGCTTGCTCATCTTGGTCATCTTTTCGACATCTGCAAAGGCAAATGAAATACAATTTAAAAGGATTGATATATATATATATATATATATATATCTTACTGGTGCCATCGTTGCTGATCTTGCCCAGCATACGCTTGAGCGGCTCAATGTATTTGGTCAGCTGCTTGTACTTCTCCCTGTAGAGCGCCTCCTCCTGCGGATTGAACGGACTGTTGCCCGTCACTTGGCCGGGCGTATTGATCGAGGCGCTGGGCGACTGCTGGCGAATGTTGCGCTGCGGATTCTGCATCATCATTTGCGGACTCGATTGCGGCACCAGCGCCGGACTGGGTATCATTTGTGGCGTCGGCATTTGTGGTGTTGGCGGCTGCTGTGTGGGCGTCTGGTTGCCCACCAATTGCTGCTGCTGCTGCTGTTGCTGCTGCTGCTGTTGTTGCTGCTGTTGTTGCTGCTGCTGCTGTTGTTGTTGCTGCTGTTGCTGTTGCAATTGCTGCAGCTGTTGCTGCTGTTGCAATTGCTGTGCATCCGCCGGCGAGGGACTGGAACGCATAAAAGGCTGCTGCGGCTGCTGCTGGCCGCCGACAACGCCGCCCCGATTGGCCGCAAACATTTGGCCCGCCTGTCCCATGCCCATGTTCGGTTTCTGCTGCATGTTCGGCGGCATGTTCACGTTCATGCCGCCCATGGGATTCATGGCGCCGCCCTGCTGCACCGCATTGGGCGGCAAGTTGCCGGGTCCAACCACCTGCTGCTGCCCGGCGGCGCCGCCGACAACATTATGCTGCTGCTGCTGTTGCATATTCGAGGGCATGCCCTGCATGCCCGGATTGAGACGCATCATGGGACTGTTCATGCCCATCTGAAATTGTTATTGTGAGCCTGTTAAATTGAAGTTAATAATATGGCTACACTTACCACCATGGGCGACATTTGATTGGGCATCACGCCGACTGCACCGCCAGCTGGGCCGCTGTTGGGTCCCGGGCCCACCATTTGATTGGGCATGCCGCCCGCATTGCCCACAATCTGGCCCTGGCCCTGAGCGACTGCGGGTCCCATTGCGTTCAGCTGCATGCCGCCCGTGCCGACGCCGGGCCCATTGCCGCCAGCCATTTGCTGCACCTGAACCATCTGCTGGCCCCCGCCGCCGCCGCCGCCGACGCCAGCGACACCACCGACACCAGCGCCCATCGGCAGCTGGCCGCGTATGTTTGGCATCGGCTGCATTTGCTGTTGGCCGGGTCGCTGCTGGTTCAGTGTCTGCAGCAAATTGGAGGCGGTGCCCGGTCCGACGGGACCGGCCATTTGATTTGGCACCGGCGCCCCGCCCATCGGCATCAGCTGCGGATTGCGATTGCCCTGGCTGGCCAGATTCTGCAGCGCATTCAACGGATCCTGCATGATATTCTGTTGTCCCATCTCAGCGTTTGGCGGCGCAGGCGGCTGTTGCTGCTGCTGTTGTTGTTGCTGTTGCTGCTGCAACTGCTGCTGCTGTTGTTGTTGTTGTTGCTGCGCTTGCGATTTTCGCTGCGACATATCCTTGTAGTGCATAAAGAGTTTGGCCACCAGTCCCAGATACTCATCCTTGGTGCGTGACTTGCGAAATATGTGATTTTCCATCATGCTTGCGTTCTTGTTCGGCTCGGGCCCGCTTTGGGCCAACATGTCGTGGCTGCCACAAACATAAAACAAAAACAAAACCCGTTAGCAAGTGCAAAAATTACTTAGACCAACTACTTACATCTTGGAAATGACATTTTGGCGAAAATTCTGGCTTTGCCAATCATCAGCCATGTTTGTGGTTGTAATTTAACAAAGATTGCGAGTGAAAATTTCAAGAAATTGTCGCGTCTTCTAAATTTTCGCTTTGTTTACAAGCCGATTGCCGATAAAGCTGTTATCGAAACACTCGGAATAAGTTCGATTGAGATGGTAGTTCATTGTTCATCGTTTGTTCTTTTGTCACTCTAGGGCTGCACTAATTTCAAATTTTATAGATTAATTATTGAATTTAAAGTGATTGTTTTTAATATGTATAATGATATATATAAATATATTAGTTAGTTTATAAAATTATAAATTTTTATATCATATGAAACACATGAACATGAACGACAAGAATTTATTTGTTGAGTTGAACTACTGTGCGCAACTCAATTAGGTAACCGTGTATTGCGTGCTGTTTAACGTCACAAGTGGCAACGCTGCGCTTGCGGCTCCCGTAATCCACTTGTCTTTTTGTCAGTCTGGCCAACCGGCGGTCAACAGTTATTTGTGGCGCGCAAATTTTTTGTACCCGAAAAATAAACAAATACCAGCTAATTGTGAATAGTCGGTCGGTCTGTTGGCTTAACTGTAAATAAAGAACGACTTGGTTAATTAGCACCAACCAAAGCGGTTCTTGGGCTGTCGGATGAAATAACTGAGACTAAACCACCTGTATGAAGCTCTCTCACACACACAGCGATACTTAGAATTCTGTTACGCTCCCGCGCTCTACACTTTTACTGGCTTTCGTTTTGGCGCGTGCTTCTGCTTTGGCTCACCGTTTATATTTTTACCGTTGCTCATTCGTATCTCGACTTTCAGATAGAGCGCACGTCCGTTTGTTCGTTCGTACGGCGGCTTCGTTCGTTTCTCTGTTTGTGTGCGCGTATGCGTGCGTGTGTTTGTGTATGTTTATTTCTTTGCGTTGTTATTAACTTTTATATTTACTACGTCTACGCTCCTCGCGTATTGTGTCGTTTATATTTAGTTCTCGGCCAATTTACGCGCTGCTTTTCGAATACGCCACGCTGCTGCCACCTGTACAGAGTTCGGTTGGCCTCTGCTGCCTGCCCGTTGGCTTGCCCCACTCCCAACTCATCAGCGGCAACAGCAGTAGCAGCAACAACATAATAATAATAATAATTATTGGCAACGCCATCAATGCCGGCTACATTAAAATTCGCGTATATTTGGTATCTCTAACTATAAGGAAATATACACATCAAATTTGTTTCAAAAGCGTACATATCTCTTTAGAAAACAAAAATAACAACAACATCAGAATATATAGTGCACAGCGCGTATTATCAGTGACATTACCTTGAAGCGGCAGCAACTGCGGCAGCGCAGCAGCGTCGCGGTCGACAGTGCGCGTTTCTGTGTGTGTGTGTGCGTACCCAAAATTGATAATAATACTAATTGAATGCAATAAATAAGAAAAGCCACAGTGACAGTAACAAGCATAATAACAAATTATATCACAACTAATAGTGCACAACAGCAAGAGCAACAACAACACAATAATCAAGCGAAACAGCAGATACAAAACAAACACACACAGCAACAATAATAACAACAACTAGCGAACGACAGAAGCTTTAAGTGAACAGCGGCAGTGGCGTAAGCAGCGACTGCGACAGCGACAGCAACTGCGACAGCGACTGCGAAAATAGCAACAAAATGTCGAAAAACTGTTGAGGTACGTACATGTGCAAGGCTTTATTTGTATGTAAGTATGTATGTAATGTTAACTTTTTTCTATGCTTTATGAATGCCGAGAGTTTGTCTACGTGTGCGTGTGTGTGAATACGTGGTTTATTTGCTGCTTCAGTGCATACGCTGGCTTCACTGTCTCCCTGCCCACCGCGCGCCCTCTTGCTCCACCCACTGCACATTCACTCTCTCTTTCGCTGCCGCCATACGCTTGGTGTGAGTGTGGCTTTTGCTGCCGTCGTCTACGTCGCCGCCGACGTCGCAGTCTTGGGGTGCTCTACTTATTCTGTTCTTTTGGCATTTTTGTAATGTTGCTTCTTTTTTTTTTATTTTTGCGCCCCAATAGCGACAGCGACATTGTTGATTACAGCCCAAAAACCCCACAAAGAGAGAGGGATAGAGAGAGAAAGAAAGAGAGACAACAACAAGAACAATGAGCACTACAACAATAATAATGACAACAGCAAAAGTGTGTTGACATTTTTATATTCATTAAAGAAATGAAAAGAGTATATTGGGTTTGCGCAATGTTTGCTATTGGAGCTAGAGAGTTATATCTTGGAATATAAATTTCAGTGAAAATCAATAATATCTCCATCAGTATTAATAAATTAATTAATACAAAATAATATTTATACTTGATTCTGTTGTTATAGCAATTTAAAGAAGTATTGCATAGTCGATTACAGCCGATTGCAATGTTCTTACTAGTTGTTGTTGCTGCTTTTTTTTTGTGTTTTTTCAGTCTGTTTTGCTCTATATGTATGTGGCTGCATATGTGCGTGGCTGCATGTGTGTGTATGTGTGCCTCTGCCTGCCAGGGGTTGTGTACGTGTTTAAAATTATCAAGCCGAGCTTGACAGCGCTCAACGCACGCACGGCAATACATACAGACGTACGTATGTATGTACGTACGAGTACACACATGTATGTTTGTATGTTTGCATTTATAAAAATACAGCTGTATAAAAGTGTGTACACATGTATAGTGACATAAATACATACGTATGTAAATACATGTATGTTTGTATGTGCCGGTGGGCTGGAACTTGGACCTGGTAGTGCGCATAGGGCTTCAATTCACGACTACGAATGACAAATAGACCGACAGACAAACAGACAAACAGACAGAGAGACTGTTTGACTGGAGAGGACAACCTATTGATTTTCAATCAATATTTATCGTGGCTTCCCTCGCCCCCATCACCAACGGCCACTGTGGCAACTGTGTCTTTTGCTTTCTGCTTTGGTCGTTGTTTAGCTGCTCTTTTTTTATACCCTGTGCCCTGTTCAAGTTGACTAAGTAAGGGCATAATGATTTTGTTTGAGTGTATGTAATAGGCAATCGATCAATATTGATTTGTGGAGCCACTATTCTTAACGTAAATTTGTTGCGTGTGTTCCAAATTAAAATGAAGGCGAAATTCTTATCTTGCTTTATAAACAAACATTTTAGCATTGCAAATTATTTATGTATGTTAATATTTGTAAGCATTTAGGCTTTAAGCTGCGTGCAGGAAATCTTCCGGTCGTGCTCTCCCCACTAGAGATTTTCTTTCGAACATTTTGCTGTTCGATTTTTGAAATTTGTTTTGCATTTGAATTGCTATTGCTTCTTTTGTGGCTTCGGCGGCGACGCCGCTGCTGCAGCCGCTGTCGCTGTTGTTGTCGCTGTCGCTGCTGTTGTTGCTTGCTGCTTCTTCGTTCTCCATTCTCGTTTCACCTTTGGGCGACGCGAGACTCACTCACGCATGCATAATCAACGTATGTTTGTTTGTGTGTGAGTGCGACGGCGCTGCCAACTTTGCTGCTGCTGCTGTTTTTGTTAGTATTGTTGTTGTTGCCGTTTGCTGTCAGTGTAATCGCGGCTTTTTTATTATCATTTGATTGCGTTGCTTTTATGGTTGCCGTTGTTGTTGTTGGCGTTTTTTTGTTTTCTTTTGCTGTTTGTCGCCTATTTTTGTTGTGTGCTTGTTTTTTTTTTGTTGTTTTTGTCAATTCCCTTTTTGCGGCGCAACCGCAAAACCGTTTTTGGCATTGTTTTTGTTTCAATTAGTCCGTTGTTGCTGCGTTGTTCATACCATTTTTTTAATTTTCTTTTTGTATTTTATTCAACTCGCGCTGTGGCCACGTTTGGTCCTCTTTTCACCTGGGCTGTCAACTGCAGCGACGCAAATCACTTGCTGCACATTCTCTCAATTTGTATTTTGTTTGCTTGTCCGTCCATTCGTCTCTCTGTCCCTCTGTCTGTCTGTCTTGTTTGCTGTTGCAGTTAGCAGTCGGCCGTTCGCCAGTTCGCCTGTCGCTTGTTTGTCACGCTTCAGCATCGAACCGTTAGGCAACGTCACCGGCCGTTAATGGGAGCGTGTACTGTAAAAGAGGGTGGGGGGAATGGGGGAGCAAGTGACGCACCGTGGAAAGCAGGACACAAATTGCAATAATTAAATTTGATAGTCTTGAAAAGTGAATACAAGTAAACTAAAAACTAATTCCTAAAATTAAGATTGTAATAATTTCATTTCATTTTTGAAAAACTTGAAGCGTAGAAAACACCTGTAAAGTGGTTCAAAGCATAGCATGTCAAATTTCATTACCTTGCATTATTTATGATAGTATTTATGTTTGTTCCACTGTGCAGCTATGGGACTGTAATGTTTGCCTATGAGCGTACGTATGGCATGTGTGTACAATATGTACGTGTTCATGCCTTCATTTCCGCCGGCGCTGCAGCTGTCAAATGTGCACAGGCATCAGGTACCAGGCAATCCCCCTGGTACCCCAAAAAAAAACCCAACCACCCACCCATGGGCAACCCTTTTTGGGCATGCTAGCCGGCGCTTAAGTTGTGTGCGCCCCGTTTTCTCACCACGGCAACCACTTGTTTTCCCAAGCACAACAACAACACACACACACACAAACAAACAAAATAACGCTCAGTCACTCGTTCTCTGCCACTTCCCTCTACGCCCTTTCTCCCATCTTCATACATTCCCTTCCCCCCTTCTTTCGCTTGTGAATGGCCTGTCATGTGCCAGTGTCCCGTTTAATGGCAACCCGCCCTGCTTTAAACAGGACTTTCCGCTCTGTTTCTATGTGTCGCCAGCGTCAACGTCGACGTCGTCGTCGTCGTCGTCGTCGTAGCCGCTGGCTGTGACGCTGGCGCCGACGTCAACGTCGACGTCAGCCGCAACCGCAGCCGCATTCACATTCCGTTGCGTCTCTTGCGTCGCGGCAACAGATGAAAAAGTTTCTCGCGCGCACGCATTGCGAACCATAAATAAGAAAAGAAAAAGTTGTAATAGAATAAAGTTGGTATTTTGTTTTGTTTTTTATTTGTGTTATTTAATTGAAATTACGCATACGCCGCGTGGCCATATTGCCAGCCCGTAACTAGACTACACTATCGAGCGCGGTCAGGCAACAGTATGTGCAACGAGTGACTCTCTCTCCCTCTCTCTCTCTCTCTCTGTTTTACGTTTGCTCTTTCTTGTGTGATTGTTTTTTGTGTTTTTGTGTTGCGCGCGTTTTTTTTCTTTCTTTCTTCTCTTGCCGTCGCCTTGGACATCAACATATGGCAACATAATTGAGTCGATTCTGAAGTCGCATTTGAATTGTGCATTAATTTTGTTGTTTTGTTGTGCAGTTTTGTTGTTTAATTCAACGCGTCCGCTTATGGAATAAGTCAATCTTACCTAACATCTGGCCTGGTTACCGTTACATATGTATATACATACATATTTAAATTCGTGTGCGTAGACATTCAAAGTCTAAAAACTGTTTTCCATTTTGAATTACCATATTACAAATATACATATATATATATATATAAATATACTAAAACTACGTGCATTGCTTTATAAGTTAAAATTTTTGAGAAATTGTTAATAGTGTTAATAAATTTGAATATGTTGATAACTTAGTTCAAGCAGGTTTTAACTTCTTGGAAAAGTGTTTCTAGTCAAATTAAATTTTGTTTATTTATAAGAAATGTTGGAAGAACTCTTTTATTTTAATGAGACTTATATGTTAATATTTAAAGGAATTTTCATAAAATTTTCTTTAACCCCTTCACTAAAATAATTCTGTAATAATAGTTTTATATATTAACCTAATAAATGGGTAAATAGTTTAGTTTAAGCTTCGGTTTATAAATAATATATATGATTTGTGGGTTCGAACCAGGTCAGCCTAGTTGTGCGTTTAATTGTGTTCTCTATTTGAACTTGTTTTCGTTTGCATTCCGATCTCGATCGTATTTTATTGATAATCCCAAATAATGATGATGATGATGATGATTTGATACGCTCAATTAGACTAAAAGCCCATCAATGCGAGCTGTGTAGTTAGCTCATTAGGTGATTAGTCCAGGGTGTACAATCTACTGACCATCAGCTGAGCCCTCAGCTCTAAGCTCCAAAGCAATGCGGGCCAACTTCCTAGACGGCCGCATCAAACGTCTATTCGCGAACAAACGAAAGTGAATTAACATAATGAATTCCGGACCGCCGTTGTGCATTTATCATACAAATTGCCAGCGACGGCGAACGGGGCGTATACGTGCCACAGCAACAACAGCAGCAACAACAACAACAACAACTGCAACTTGCGCTTTCGCTGACCGCTGTCTGCTGCGCCTGCTGGTCACAGGTGGTCAACGTCGCGGTCAACGTCGCAGTCGCCATGAACGGATTGTGTGTCAGTGGACTTCAACTTAAACGCAGTTCATTACAAATTCAGGGGGCAGGACGAAAAGGGAGCTTGCCACAATTAATGTTTCTACTTTGATGTGCTCAAGTGTGTGTGTGCGTGTGTGTGCGTGTGTTCGAGTGTGTGTGTGGCACACTTTGTTGTGGGCGTTGACATTGAGCGTCGTTGTCCAGTGACACGCCCCAACGTGTAGACCAGACAAGCTGTCGTCGATCCACTGTGCCACCATGGGCATAATTCAAACTCACAGCTTAACAGATTAAAGCGCTGTTAACATAACAGCTGTTATTTAACAGGCGTGACTTGGCTTTGATTACTACAAATATACTATAAAGCCAAAGTTTATTAAATAATTTTAGGTATATTTTTAAAGTTGACCAGCTCAACTTTAAATTGCCTTCAATTGCTTCCATTGTGCATTTTCCATCCGCCCCGTTGACCAGCGTTAATATTTAATGAACAATCGCATTTCACGAAAACTCGACGCGAGTACGGCTTTTTATTTTTGTGACCAAAACGGGTTGCCGGAGTAGGTTGTACAGTTTGTGGTTATTGCCGGGCAGCTAGCCAACATTTAGACATCAACCCCATTGACAAAGTTGTGGCGAGGACTTGCGCGTGGCTCGTCCTGCCGCGAAAAGCGACATTTGTGAACATTAAAGTCGCCAGCAAAGCCAGCAGCGACCACAACAACAATGAACAGCGGATGGGGGAGGGGAAATGGGGGGTTTGGCTTTTCCATTTTTCATTTAAATGCCATGGAATAATTGCTTTTTCCTGTAGTGCAGCGCACATGAGTAAGTGAGTGTTTGCGTGTGTGTGTGTATTTGAGTGTGTGTGTGTGTGTATTTGAGTGTGTGCCAGGCCAAAGAGGGCACTGTAAACAAAGCCATATATACAAAAAGATATACATATACATATATGTATGTGTATATATATATATATGTATATATATGTTTATGTTTGTATATGTGGCGACTTAATTATCAACCTTTGTTCTTCTGCCCTTCCAAAAAGAGCATAAATAAGCCATAAATTAGAGAGTAGCTGAATTTTGAATGATCTACGGAAAGCCTAAATCAAACTTGTAAACAAATTTCAGTTGTACTTAGTTTGTTGAACACAAGTCGCAGAACGGGAAATGGGCTTTAAAAATTCTTGTAAGAAATTCAAATATATTCAAAAGTATAATAATATAATATATATTTAATATATATGTATGTATATATTGTTGATCGGGTGAATAAGCTGAGTGAATAATTTTACTTGTCATATTTTTTACGAAAGGTGTTTAATATAGCTGTAGACATTTTTGATCTTTCAAAGTGTATATAATATATATATATTATAATCTTGATCAAACATGTTCTGACAATTGATAAGCTAATTCTTACCTTAGTTTTAAAGCTATTGTCACAAAACTGTACACTACTCTGTACATTGAGAGACGCAGTACACTAAATAGATTTAGCCGAATCAGACTGCTATATCATATAGCTACCATAGGAACAATCGGTTCAAAAATTAGTTTTTATTTGAAAAACTTTTTGTTTTTCTAGATATTTTAATTAAACTTAACTGTTGAGCGTGTTATTATAGTTTTTACAAATTCTCCAAATATTGTCAGCATTGGACCTCTATATCATATAGCTGCCATAGGAACAATCGGTTCAAAAATTAGTTTTCGTATGAGAACTTCTTTTGTTTTATAGATATCTCAATCAAACTTAACAATGAGGCGTCTTTAAATGCTTCTAACCCATCTGGAAAATATTTTTAAAATCGACCCACTTTATCATATAGCTGCCATGGGAACAGTCAGTAAAAAATTAGTTTTTATATGAAAAACATACTTTTTTTGTAGATATCCTAATCAAATAACACATTTGCCAAATATTATCAACATCGGACTACTATATCATATAGCTGCCATAGAAACTATCTCTTTCAAATTAAGTTTTTGTAAAAAAAATGTTAATTTTTTTAATAAAAAAATGACCAAACTTTGCTATTAAAAGCATTAAAACAGTCCTAAGATATAGGAAAAGTTTAAACAAAATCGTACTACTATATAATAAATAATTTAATAAATATATAGAATTAAAAATCCGTTGAAATAAACAAATTGAATTGAACTGAAACAAATTAGATTGAATCTTAATCATATAAAATATATTTAAATATATTAAATCAAATTTGGCACTTGTTAAAACTCTTCATAGTTTTTAAATAACTATATAATAAAGTACTATATAGTATAAACAAACATTTAAAAAATACAAATTTAATAGAAAAATAAATTTGTCTGAATGAAGTTTTGTTTTAATCCGACACATTCTAAACAAAATCAACTTTTGCACTTTTTGAATATATATTTTAAATATGATCCTTAAATAGTTTTCTCTGTAAACAAACGCTTTTAATTGTAGGCTATTTTGTCTACTAGTTTATTTCTTTCTCTCCTCATTTTTGGCATTTCGTCCTTATCGTTGCAGCTGGCAACATGGACTCGGCCGCCATGGCCGTTGCGGTGGGCAGCAACTCGGGTCCCGGCAGCAGCAGCAGCGCCAGCAGCGGCTACGGCAGCGCCACAACCACGCCCACAACACCGTTGGGCGCCGGGGGGCATGGCTACGAGGCCACGGCCACCATTGCTACAGTGGCGCCCTTCTACAGCGAAGCGTTGACCAGTCTCGATGCACAGCAGCGACACCAACAACAACAGCAACAACAGCAACAACAACAGCAGCAACAGCAACAAAATCAAGCGCACTTTTATCATCAGAACTACAACTATGCAGGAGGAGGACTGGGAGTGGGAGTGGGAGGAGTGGGTGGTGTGGGCAGCATGTCGCTGGAGGCGTACAACTACAGTGCCTATGGCTATAATGCGCCCATGGCTGCCAACAGTGGCTACCAAACACGCTACGAGAAATTGGCGCCCAAATACAACGCAAGTGTCAACAACAACAGCAGCAGCAGCAGCAGCAATATCATTAGCAACAGCAGCAACATCAGCAAGCCACAGGCAGCTGCCACGCCCTTTTACGCCCAGCCGCCCAGCATGTCCATGTCCATGTCTGGCTACCAAACGAATCCCTACGAGGCATACAAATACAAAATGCCGCAGCAACAACAGCAGCAGCAACAACAACAGCAGCAGCAACAACAGCAGCAGCAATATCACAATATGAACCTGAGTCTAAAGCAAACACAGCAGCAACCGCAGCAACTGCAGCAGCTGCAGCAACTGCAACAATTGCAGCAACCACAACAATTTCAGCAATTCCAACAGCAGCAGCAGCAGCAGCAGCAACAATTGCCGCTGCAACACCAACACCAACACCAGCAGCAGCAGCAACAGTTGCCGCCGCTGGAGCCCAGCTATGCGGCCATCAAGCCAAGCACACGCTACCAAAATATGCCAGCTCCGGTCTACGGCGGACCCAGCGTCGCCAGCGTCGCCAGCGTCGCCAACGTACCGCCCACCAATCCGTACTACGACAAGTATGCGATGTCGCCGTATATTCAGGGCGGACTCAGCTTTGGGGCGCCCGCGCCGCCGCTCTACAGTCCGCCCGAGCTGGCCGCCGATCCGGCGTACCGCAAGACCAGCACGGGCAGCTGCCACTGGAGCGTCGACTACAACGGGCGTGCCGTCAATCCCGTGAACAATCCTGGAGCAGCAGCAACTGTTGCTACGGCGGCCAGCAACAGTGAACTTTACTACAAGTACGAAAAGTATGCGACGCCTGCGCCAGGACCTGCGCCAGGACCTGCGCCAGGCTATGCCAGCAATCCCTATCCGGCAAACATTTCACAGCCCTACGCAGCACGCAGCCTGTGGCCCAGTCCGGCGGAGAGCGCCCGGCAAAGTTGCTGCACGCAGCCTTATCCCCAGCAAAGTTGCTTCTATCCACGGAATAACGGTTTTGGGGCGCCACAGGCGCCGCCTGCCCACAAGCTGAAGCATCCAACAGATCTCTACAGTGGCTACGAGATGTCGCAGCTAAACTATGGCTACGGCCAGCAGCAACAGCAGCAGCAGCAGCAGCCAACAGCAACAGTTGCCAGCAACATCAACAACAGCAGCAACATTAACAGCAGCAGCAACAACAACAACAACAGTCAACGTTTTGTGCCACAGCTGGGACAGCTCAATATGGGTCTGGGCCTCGGACTGGAGGCGAATGTGAGCACCGCCTACTACAACGATCTCAGCAGTCTGTCCGAGAGCTACGGACCGACGCCAACTCCTTCGTCTCATCGAGCGCAGCCTTATCAAACGGATTACGGTTTTCGGGGCAAGCGGGCGACGGGGAACAGCGGCTGCTATTTGTCCAATGCGGTGAGCAATCTGGAGGCGCACGTGGACAGCTATGTGGGCTACGATCTGCACGCGAGTCCAGCGATGCCACACTATCCACAGTCGCACAAGCCGCAGGCACAGGCTCAATCCTTGGCACAGTCGCCCAGCGCGAACAGTTCGAATATCCGAGAATTCTTGGCCAGCTGGAACGATGATGAGGAGGAGTTGCCTGCGTCGACGTCGACGGTGGCTGTGGTGGCGCCTGTGGCGCCCATCGTGTCCAGCTTTATGTACGAGACGCTGGCGCCCGCGGGTCCGGTGGCCACCGCTGTCTTGGATGCGCCCACAATGAATTTGCCGGACATCATAATCGATCATCATCACGAGAAGTGCGCCCTGCAGGAAGATTCCTTCGGCAGCTTCGATGTCGAAAAGGAATTGGATGAGATGCGCTTAAAGAAATCTGGAGACACGCAGCCAGAGGAATCGCATAGCCTGGCCGAGATCATCAGCAGCAACAGCAGCAAAGAAACTCCAGCCGAGCCGGAGGAAAGCCTTCAGTTGCCATTGGCTTTGGCCAGTCCCATTCTGGCCGAGCCGCCGAGCATTGAGTTCGATCAGAGCAACAGCAACAATTCCAACGGTTCCACGTTCGAGAAGGAATACGAAACGTTTCTGCACAAGGGCAACGGCAGCGATGACGAGGACAACGAGAGCGCCAAACGCTTCAAGTTCTACAAGCGCCGAACGGAGGAGAAGCCTGGTAAAGTGGAGACCCTAGAAAGTCCTGCTCCTGCTCCTGCACCTTCTCCTGCTCCAACTCCATTGCCGCTGTCAGCACGCGCCAGTCGCAAACTTTTGGCGCGTCGTCGTCGCGATCGCATCAAGATGCTGAAGATCCTCGAATTCGAGAGTCCCAAGATCAAGCATCGTTTCTACTTTCGAGCATTGAAGCTGCTGCGTCGTCGGTACGCGCTGAGTCGCCAGCGGCAGCGGCGGACGGAGCGGATGCGACGCCAGCTGAAGGCACTTCGGCCAAGGACAATGGTCAAGTCAAGCCAAAGTCCGCCCAGCCTCAAAGGACTCAGCGAAACGGCGCTGAACACACAATTAACCTCGGATCGCGAGACGGTCATCAAAAGTGGTTATGCTTTAAGAGAAACCAGCAAGCAGGTGGAACAGGAGCAGGATAAGGATCTGCAGAAGCATCTGCTGGATCAACACAATGGCGACTCCAATCATCCATCGACAACATCTGTGGAGCTGCTGGGCAGCTTTAAAGGATTCGACGATGTCGAGAACACAAATCTATCGCCTCAAGCCAAACTGGAGTCGTCCAAGCCGGAGGAGCAGCAATCGAAGCAGCTGGAAATACAACGTTGGCTGCAGCACAGCATGAAGGAGGACACCAGCGTCAACTGTACAAACAACGTTAGCTCGTCCTCCTCCTCCTCCTCCTCCTCGTCCTCTTCTGGCAGTTCCTCCTCCAGTTCGTCGAGCAGCGGTTCCTCCAGCTCCGACAGCAGCAGCAGCAGCAGCTGCTCCGCCGACGAAAGCGATTTTAATGAGATGGCCGCCCTGGAAAAGGAGCTGACACAAGAGCTGCCCAAGAGCGCAACGGAGCCGAGCAGCTTGGATAGCCTGAAGGAGGTGTCCAACAAGGATATTGCCAAGCTGAAGCAAATACTCGAGAGCGATGGAGAGGAGCAGCAGGAACAGGAGCAGGAGGAGCATCCAACAGTCAACAGCAACGTACCAAAGCTAAGTGACCTTAGTAAAATTGCCTTAAATAGTAGTTCCTTAAAAGTTAGCGACGTAGTCTTAAGTGGCATCCCCAAGGATCACATCGATCCGATCGAGAATCCGAGTCAGCGCGAACTGAGCGTCGAGGAGGCGCTGGCCGAGATGTATCAGCAGATCGGTGTCGAGGACAGCGAACTGGAGGCGGAAACGGAAGCGGAAACGGACACGAATGCCGCCGACGACGGTGGCAAGCAGCAGGATGTCCTGCTGATCACACTGGCCGAGATCTTCGACAACAACAGCAGCGATCTTTATGTGGTTCAGTGTGATATGAACGAGAACATTTTGGGCGTGGTCGCCGGCGAACCCGACGACGAGCCCGACACCGCCCAGCTAATCGAACTGCTGGCCGAACCCGAACCGGAAACGGAAGCCGTACCGGAAACGGAGCCACTGCATCATTTCGATGCCACGCCCTTAATCCACCACGAGGAAGTCGTTCCGGAGAATTATAAAAACTTCGAGCGGCGTCAGTTTCTCAAATATCTGCACACCAAATATGTCCAGAATAATATCAGTCGCTTTTACCACGCCCAGCGTATCCTCAAGAAGTACCAAAGGCGAAGGCTCCAAAGGACGACGCGTCCTTCGGTCGCTCCGGGCCGACGACGTTAACCAAAGCCCAGCACATTAAAGCTGGCATCAACTTGGCGTGCCTAATGGATAACAAATTTGAATTCAAATTATCCACACACACACACACACACACACACACCTTTACACCCACACACACATTTCGAGAATCTCAAAAGACTTGTTTATGTAAAATCAAATTTTTGTCGGCATTTTTTTATAGCATAATTGCATTATTATAAATAGTTTTATATATTTATGCTATATTGTCGTATTTGTATATAACTTAAAGCATAGCAAAAGATTGCTTAAAATAATTATATATATATTTATATATATGAGCACTTTTAAGACCTTGGCAAACAAAAAAAAAAAAATAAGTATAAAAAACTTCACAATAAATTTTATTTATTTTTATAAATTTTTAAACAAAAATTTGCAATATTTCACACTTTTGTTATATTTAAATTTCTTTTAATTATAAAATTTTTTTAAGCATTTTTTGCCTTCTTTAAATGTGTTTTTATAACTTCAACAAATTTGTCTAAAAATGTTTTAAATGCAATTATTTTTAAATGTTTGTCATGGTCGAAACTTTGCCCATATATAAAACACTATATATATATAAAGTATATAGATTATTTATAAATATATATTTGTATATTCTTCAGCTAATTGTGCAATATTTTTACATGCAATTAACGTGTTTGAAATTAATTTTTAAATTACAAACTTTTTTTAAATTCGAATCTCGTGCAGTTAGCAAAGCAATAGAAAGAGAGGGAGAAGGGGGCGTGGCATGCACACCTGGCGTATACGCGACGTGCTTTTGTGTGTTTGTTAAAAATCGCGTGCAATTAGCTTTTTAAAATCGAGCGCGTATGTCATTTCAGTCATATATATTAATATACTTATCTATATATACTTATAAATTTTTGTCTGCTATAAGAGAGAGAGAGAGAGAGAATATTTTTTTTGTTTTTGTTATTATTCTTTGTTTATCAGTTAAGTGTATCAGCGTTTTAAGCCCGACGCCGTCGCTCGGCAGAGGTCAAACAGCAGATGGAGCGATAGATAAAGAGATATATATATATATATCGGTATATATATATATTTTTTTTTTTAAAACACCTGTGTGTGTGTTTGGCTGGTTTCTTGCGCGTTAACACACACACACAAATTGCCAACTTTGATTGTGTGTAATTATGACTGGAATACAGCCCTTTTAATTCAAGTTGATGGCCATGTGGTTTTTTCAGTTTAAAAACAAAACAGAAACTGCTCCCAAAAACATATTGTTTTTTTTTTATACTCTGTGCGTGCGAGATAAAAGAGCATTTGTGGTCCGTCTGTTTTGTGTGCCTTAGATTAAGTTGTTCAACTTTAGTTGCCTTCGTTATGCATACCCTTTAATATCACAATTAATTATACTCTAGTTATATTCTTTAAAATCCAAAAAAGTGGTTTAAGTTCCTTGAAATGTTAGATAAATTAACCATAGACATTTAATTAGTTCTCTCTCTTTAGATAAAAAATAAGTAAACAAATTCAAAAATTTTCATATATTTAATTAATAGAGTATATTAAATCCACATGTGCCACGCCCACTTTTGCTTAACCAATCAAAACACATTCTCTTTTGCTTGCCTAACTCTAAGCACAGAGTATCTGGCAGTCGGCGCGATTCGACTACAAAATTTCCTACTTTATTTATCATCGCTTTTAAAAATAGTTTCTTTGTTTTAAGTTAAGTTTTATTTTTTTTTTGCAAACTGCCTTTGTTCAATTAAGGCCATCAAAATGCAGCCTAGACCAAAAAAAAATACATTTATATATATATAAAAAAAAAAGAAGAAGAGAAGAAGTAAAAAACTGTTAGCTAAAGTTTGTTAGAGAGCTGTGGATTCAGTTAGTTCCAAGACTTGTTTTGTTTTAGTGCAATTTACGTTTAAGTCGGTAATTGTTAAATATAGCAAATATAGAAAGCATAATTAATGTCTAGAAGACTTTGGTGTAAAATTCTTAAATGGCCTTTTTTAAAGAAAAAAAAAAAAATTAATATATTAAAAAAAGAAAATTGTATACACATTTTACATTAAACACTTTACTAAATATGATATACATATATAGCGAGGGTATAGACAGCAATTACATAAGCCTTTTAAATTGTAACGGTTTTGTTGAATATCGAATCTATTCGATATGGATGAACTTAAAGCGCCATATCGAAGTTAGGATTTGTTATGGCTTACATAAGACCAGGAACCAGACAACTGAGAGTTGGACACAGAGCTGATTGCTGATCGAATCATGTGCGACCAACCACCTACTATATATATATATATATATAGCTAAATCGCAGCAAAGAAAAAAAACACACACACATAACATTCCAAAGGACCAAAATATTTAGAAAAGAAAAAAAAAAGAAACCAAAACACTAAAAGATAAATGTAATTTATAAATGTATATGATAAAACTTTCGGGTACACATTGTTGTTGTTTTTCCTCTACTAATTCAACATATTTTGTGCAATATTAAATATATATATATATATAGATATATATAGCAAATCAAATAGTTTAATGTAATACGCTTAATTTTAGTACAAAAGCAAACATCAAATGCAAAATGCCCACTAAATGTAATAATATTTATTATACCACTTTATGATCTATGCAAAACTCTAATATGTATGATCCAACTAAATACATCTAAATGTCTTTTACACACACACACACACATTCTACGTATATACATATATATAAATCAATTTTAATCTATAACTATATTTACATGCCGTGTACATCTCGAGAGTGTTTTTTTTCATTGTAATTTTTTTAGAGCTTAAGTAAAATGCGATCTGTCCAGATTGTGACTATATATGCATATATATTACTATATGTGTATGTCTGTAAATGTGAGTGTCTTTTTGAACGTATAATACAAAATACAATATTTAATAGATGGAAAAACCAAAAAAAAAACAAACAAAACAAAACAAAACAAAAACAACACCAGCAACAACAAAAATATTGATTGAAATAAATGTTTTATGTACATGTTATTGCAAAAATGAAAGAAAGTTTGTTTTAATTGAGTTAAATTCCGGATAAACTTAATTGTTGGAAATATGTAATAAAGTGTCTTTAATTCTGATTGGAATTGGATTGGAAATGGATCACTTAAGTCAACTTTCTATCTGAAGATTATCTATTGAAATTTGTTACAGCTTCCTTTTTAAACTATAATTTAAGTCCGAAGTAAATTTTCCTGTTTTTTAGGTTATTCTAATTATTATTAAATTTTAAGTTCTAGATAAGAAAAGACCTTAATTTATTTTTAAATTTATTTCAGAGCCATATTTTCATTATTAAGGTATATGATCATTAAAATCGGACAACATTTAATATAGTTTTAAAGTTAGTTATTTGAAAGTATCAGGTCAGGAGTGTATATTTTATAAGAAATAAATAAAATTCTCCCAATTAGATTTACAAAAATCTCGTAAAATAAAAAAAATATCATTTAATATTTTCTTCTATAATACAGCAATAAATATTGCATTTTATTCGTTTCGTTTCGTTTTTGTTTTGTTTTTGTTTTCGGTAGAATTCAAAAATACAGCACAGTTCACAAATCTAGAATTTGCAGGCTAAAGTAAAAAAAAACCAACTAGGTTTAGGTTCTGCAGTGTTCCATTCCGCCAAGGACGCTTCTTTTAGTAATTGGAAACATTTCGTTGCGCTCCTCTCGCTCTCTCCTCTCTCTCTCGCTCTCTCCCTCTCTCTTTTTTCTACTCGTACTTGTCGAAGTAGCGCTTCTTGAGATCCGGCGGATACGTGACATAGATGTAATGCTCGTTCTGGCCGCCCACCTCGCTCTGCACGATCTCGTGCGTGGAGGCGGAGGCCCGTAAAGATTGCTGCGAGGCGCCCACGTGGCGATGTCGCGTCTCCAGCGGCCTTGGATGTGTGTTATAGTGGCGCAGCGGCTCACCACCACCAACACCAACAGCAGCAGCACCACCAGTGCTCACATTGCTGACCACGGTCGTGGCAATTGGTCGGCCGGTGTTACTTGTATAGTCGCGTCGGTCTAAAATGTCCTGTGGGTAGACCAGGCTCGTCGAGTGCCGATGCAGCGGCGTGTTGGCGTTGGACGACGATCCCGCCACTTGCCGGACGCCGCCCGACGATGTGGGCGTTCCCTGACCCACCGACGACACCGACGCGGACGCTGCCGCCGCTGGACGCTGATCGGCGGTGTAATGACGCGGACTGTGCCGATGGTATTGAACGGGTTCGGGATACAAGTCGCGTGCCTGTTGCAGCTGCAGCTGCTGTTGTTGCTGCTGCTGTTGCAGCTGCTGCTGTTGCTGGTAGTAAAACTGTTGCTGCTGCTGCTGCTGTTGCTGCTGCTGCTGCTGCTGTTGCTGCTGCTGCTGCTGTAGGTCGACAGTCCGACCAGGTATCACGGCGGCGTCCAGCGGCAGATCCTGCTGCGTGAGATAGTCGAGCTGATAGTGATGCGGGGCTGGCATGTAAATGCTGCCGACGGCTCCGGCGCCTGCATAGTGATTGGCATTGATTGTCGTTTCTTCGGAGCTGAAACAAATGACTTGGGTTTGCTCAATCTCAAATGGTTGGGCTAGCTGGCAAGCGGCCGCCGCGCACGACACTTACTCGAACAGTATCCAAATGATGTAGTAGCAGAAACAGATGCCCGTCGAGAGCACAAATATGAGTATGACAATGAGACCCCAGGGAAAGGCACGTGGCTCCAGCGGACCATCCTCCCAGTAGCGATCGCAGGTCAGGTACCAGCAGACCGCCTTGTTCATCTCCTCCTCCATCTCCTTGAACGCCTGGTCCGACATCGCCAGCAGCAAGCCGCCAATGCAGCTCCTTAGCAATAGCTCGCAGCGTGCCTTCAGCTTGCTCAGCTCCTCCGGCTTGCAATTGGCCCGCACCTTCGCCTGCCCGTTGCCGCCGTCGGCTGTTTTGGCTGCATCCGTTGCCTGGCCGCTGCCCTCTGCATCGCCACTGTGCTCCGCCTCGTCCGTTTCGTTCTGCTTGGACTCGGGCGGCGGCGTCGTTGCCTCCGTTCGCTTTAGATGCGCCTGACTGAGCTCCTTTAGTTTCATCAGCAGCTTTTCGCCGGCGGATTTGGGCTTGGCTGCCGCATCTTCTTCGGCAGCGTTGCCGGCATCCGCCGGCGTCTGTTCCTTGCTTTGGCTTGGCTTCTCTGGGAGTAATTGACGATTTTGTACTTTGGCGGCACGCGTGGCACTCAATGTGGAAGTTCTGCAAACAGAATAAATTAATTAAAGGGGGATATTAATCTTTAATTAAAGATTCCTTTAACCTGCCTTGGTATTAAGCTCAAGTATGCGGCATTCGCTTTGGCCAGTGCGGAGTTCTGACCCAGAGAGTCGCCCCAAACTTCGATATCGGTGACGATGTGCTGATCGCCAAACTTAAGGCTAGACGCGTCCTCCGTTTGGAACACCTCGCAGCGCATAATATCGCAGAAGTCGGCCAGGCAAACGGCATCCTCCGCCTACAGACGAGAAAAAAGGACTTTCAGTATGGATTTGTATAACGAGACGAGTCCTATTCTTGCCTCATTGATGATGTGCTTGTGGCGCGTATCAAAGTGCAAATCGAGATACTTTTCCTGGTAGAAGCTTTTGCCACAACGGCGACAGGTCCACTGTGTGGGTCGATCCCGTTGCTTCTCATCCTGGCGTGGTGCAAACACATCTCGCAGCGGATGCAAAGGACACTCCAGCGGCAGCTTCACCTGTTAAAGTATTTAATATTCAGCTGATATTTTTTAATTCTCTTATTGTCCTCACCTGATGCTTATCCAATATGGGCGTCCATTTGGAGCGTACTATCTTCCGGACCAGGCGGCTGTTATCTCGCGAGCAGAGCAGCTTGATAACGTTGGATGGCGGCCATGGTATCAGCAAAAAAATGAAGATTACAAAGTGCTTGGATGTCATCAAGCAGAGCGTAAACGAATCCAATCTGGAAATGGCAAACAATGCAAAGGATGCGATGAGTTACAAAGGATTCGAGGGACCTACTGACCAACTGGGCCATATTAATTACATTCATATGCGCTGGGCACGCGACTGTCCAGAGCCACACACACACACACACACACACACACACACACACACACGCACACACACACCCTTGGCCAACCTCCCTCTGTTAGCCTGATAGCCTGCTTGGCTCCATTTCATTTCATGTTTTTTGGGTCACTTTAAGTAAGAAAAGGGGCAACGACAAAAAAATCGATAAAGGAATGCGGTCGTGGGGTGTGTGTGTGCAACGGGGTAGGGTGGGAGGGAGGTAGGGTTTGGCAGGCAGTCAATGTTAACCGTTACTTGGGCTTGAAGTGCGCTCAATTGAAATTGTTATTGATGGGCCCTTCATAAGCACTCACCTCGAATTGATAGATAATCAGGCGACATTCATTATTTGTATGCACTTTGTTGTTGCCAAAAAAAAAATGTTGCTCTTGAATTTTTAATGCAAATTTTGAGGTTAGCTTTGCTTGTAACGGTTATTAGGCACGGGCCGTGTAAATAAGACAAACGCGTGTGAAATTGTTAAAATAAATCAATTAAAAGTGTGAGTTTATTTAATTTTATTGTATTTTTTTTTTCGTTTTGTTTTAAATAAAAGCTGCAGGCGCGTTGCCGAACGTTCACACTGCTGAAAATTTCTGCGCTCTTTGCGAGCGTTCGCCCTGTCAAGCAGCACGCATTCTCTCTCTCGCTCTCTCTCTTTCGTTTTGCCACCCACTCTCACTCCTGCTCTTGCGCTTGTTGTCCTGCGCCACGTTTGACAGCTGTTTGTTAGCGTTGCCAGACTGTTGACAATTAACTTAGACGGCGCTGTTGGCAAAGTGACCAAATCGTTTTTAAAGCATGCTTTTAGGCCCAGCAAACAAAATTCCAATTTAAAGATTGCTTTTAAATTTAGTTATTTATTTCTTTTTGTTTCGTTTTTCTGTTCATGTTTGCTGCAACAGTCGCTCGTGGCTGGCGGAACGATCCCGAATTGATTTATTTTTACAATTACTAGACTACATTTAAGTTTTTGCGCACAACTTCCTTCAACTGGCAGGCAACAAAGTCTCGACATCTAATATAAATACTACTTAAAGTATAGCCCTGATGAACGCCCCTTAATTCACAGTCCATTGTAGACGCGATTGATGGACGACTGTTGGAGTATTTTTTTGAGGGCTGCAAAACAAATATAATCAAAATATTAGTAATTTCAGAATTGATATTAGATTACTTGCAAACTCACCTTCTTTGTCCTCTTCCGTCAAGTCGTGCTTGGGGAACTCCACATCGAATGTGATGTAAAGATTGCCAGTCAAATTGTTGTTCTCAAAGTTGGGCATGCCGTCGCCCTTCTTGCGAATGCGTGCGCCCGGCCAGGTGATCTTCTCGCGCGTCACGGCCACGCTGTGCCCGTCCAGGTGCTTAATCTCCATTGTAAAACCAATGAGTGCATCCTGCAGGCTGATCGTCACGTTCGTATACAGATCGTCGCCCTTGCGCAGGAAGCGCGCATGCGGCATCTGCTGGACGCGCACAACCAGATCGCCGGGCTCGCCATCAATGTGCGGTTCACCCTCGGCCACAAAGCGTGTCTCCTGGCCATCGACCATGCCCTGCTCCACCTCGATTTCCAATGTGCGCTCCTCGTTGACCAGCTTCACATTGGGACACTCGTCGCAAACGGTTTGCTGTATCATCTGGAAACGGCCGGGCCCAAGATTACGGGTAACCATCTCCTGACGGCAGTTGCATTTGCGCGTGCCAGAGGCGGGCTTCACAACGGGCTTGTTGCGCACAATCTCCACAAAGTTGCCCGAGTAGAGCTCCTCGAGGGACACGTACATGTTCATCACAATGTCGGCGCCGCGGGGCGTATCGTGCTGGTGCGGATCACCGTTGCCAAAGTGAAAACCAAAGTCGCCGAAGAAACTGGAGAAGGGATCGCCCCCGTGGTCCATCATGCCCTCCTTCTTCAGGCACTCCTCGCCGCAGCGATCGTACGTTTTCCGTTTGTCCGCATTTGAGAGCACCTCGTAGGCGGCGCCGAGATCCTGAAACTTGGTCGACGCCTCCGGATCGTCCTTGTTCTTGTCCGGATGCAATTCTTTGGCCAGTCGCCTGTACGCCTTCTTTATTTCATTTGTGTTCGCGCTGCGCTTTACGTTGAGAATCTTGTAAAAGTCTCGCCCCGCCAGCGCCTCGTCGACAAGGAAGAGCGCCAGCTGCACTAGTAACAAGCCTTTGATTAGCTGCATTGTGTGTGAGTGTTTTTTAAGCTACGTGGTTAGTCGTCTGTCTATTCTTATTCAATTGACCATTATTTGCTAATCGTTTTTCATGAATTTCAGCACGTCTAAATAACACGGCTGGCAAAATTTATCACAAAAACTATCTATGCTTGTGTGTGTGCATCGTGGTTGCCGTTGATTGGTCGAAACCGGCGTGGCAGTGCTGCCACTTAACGCTTTATTACAGCTGTTTGTATATTTTAGTATTTTTACGTAGTTGCGGTCACACTAAGAACACGTATGCAACTCCTAATCGATATTGTTCGAGCAATTTTTCGGTTGCAAGGATTCCTTTAAAATATTTTTTAAATATATTTTTAAAACTGTTACTATGAGTTTAATCTCTTCGAATTCTAACAACATGCATGTGTGTTCTTTAGAATATACAATACATGTAAAAGCTGTTTTATAAGGTGGTTATATAATGGTGATTAAATTCACTTTACCTAAATGTATATATACGCCATTGTACGTCGGATATATATAATGATTTTTCAGCTGTTTGTTTGGTAAAGCTGTTTCTCATTAACCCACAAGTTTTCATATAGCACAACAATGTCAACTATCGCTCATCTCTAAATAAAAACAAAACAGTGTTGATAAGTGCTGATATATGTGACAAACGCTCTGGCCGCGAGCGCAAGTGTTTTTGTTATTTAATCTTAATCTGGCGAATAGAACTCAACTGACTTGAGCGTCGCCGCCACTTGCTGCTGCTCCTGGTTAACCGTCGACAGTCCACAACTAAAGTGCCTTTAAATTTAGTTCTAGTCAAAGGAGATTTCAAGCCAAACCAAGCGAAACTTCTCGTTTTATGGTCAAGGCTACAAACGCCAAATAACTCATTAAAACAGCAGCAATTAAAAGCTCAACAAAGAGGACAGCAAGAGAGAAAGAGAGAGCGGCAGAATTTTGTGTTTGTATACAAAAGGGGTGAGTAACATTTGTTAATGAGCTAATAACAATATAAGCACTCTAATTAGATGTGAAAAATATGAGCTTCGAACTGGAATTTCAACTGCATAGCTTGTCCCGAATGATTCACCGGCTTAAATCGGGACTCCAAAGTGGACCCAGCGCCTGAGCTCAGGGTCCATTATGGCTGGCCACTATTATCGGACTTGGGTTTCTTCAGCTTTCAGCTGAGTGCATTATCAGCACAGTGCAAACAAAAGCAGCCACTTTTAGAATCCAAACGCAGCGAACAAAGGAACTCAAATAGTCATATTTGTTCACATGTTTCGTATAGTCACAGATTGTGGCATTCCAATCCAAGAAAGGGCCTCGACAAATGTGCAACGCAATAGTATTAAAATTAGTACTCATTTTTGTTTCCAAAGATATCCCAACTAAATGTGACAATAGGATTTAAATATCATAAGAATCACACTACTCTAAAAGATAGTTCTCTATAGAAAACAACCAGTTGAAAATTAAGATAATCTTTCTCTTATCAAACCTGGTTTATAAGGGTATTTAATCTTCGGTATTTCTATTTTACCCACATAGAAATCCATATACTATAGATTATGGATTAATAGCACAACTCGTACTATAGTTATTACATTATATGGCTTTGGCTTAGGATTGGTTGATCACTTATCTATTTATACATATTTATCTACATATATGGGTATTGTATAGTTAATGCTCCTATGTCCAGGCAGTCGCTAATCAGCAAATTGTTTTAGTTACGCCTATCTTATCACGGCTGTAAATAATAAGCCGTGCAAATAGACCAAGACCTTAACTGGGTTCGACAGTCATGTAAACAAGTCTTCGAAAGGTATTTGAACTAATGAACTATTGATTAACAAAAAGAAGTTGTAATATATATAACAGAACTATATTTAAAGCAGAGCTAATCAAGAAATAACCTTTAGCGCTGACTTAATTACTATAGTTAATGAAGTTATGGAATTTGCAAATTTATTATAATTTAAATGTTCGCTTAAAGAGTGTAAATATGATATTGTAGTCAAGTCGTGTAGCCTTCGATTGTACCATTTAGTACACTCGTACTATCAACTGCATTCGTAAGTAGCTCATGCACTCAAGATTAGCGTTAGCCACTGATTAAAACCAAGAAGTGGTTCATTCAAATACGCAAACAATTTCCAATCGTCGCACAGTTGTTGCCTGAACGTGAAAGTGTTCGCTTGTGGATTACCCACAACTACGTAAGTGTCCAACAGAAGCCCCACAAGTCCCGTTGACACGCACTGCGCAGGTTCGAGAGCACTCGAGATTTCCACTTTCACTCAACTAACGAGAACTAGCGAACTAAGCTAATCTGGGTACAGAAACGGATATGTCCATTAGAAGATATGATAACTGCTATTTAACGTTGATCCCTATCGCAACTTAAAGTTCGAACACGATAAGCGGCCAGCTATGGACTAAGACAAGGCCACACAGCAGGGGGGCTAATGGGTCTATAAAAAGTTATATTAAAATACCGCGATTAACATCAACCGATTAGGTTTATTGCCGGATTGATTATGCAAGCAGTTCGTAGCGGCTTAAATAGCTAACTTGTTTTTAAAGTATAGCAAATTTGGCAAAGGGAATTTATTTCCTTAAGTGCAAGGATAGGCTGTATTAGAAAAGATTATCTTAATTTTTAATTTTCTATCTGTTACAGATGCTCCACAGTTTCTAGGACACTAAATCCCATTCATCATGTGCTGCAAGTGCTGTGGAGAAACGCAGCGGAAGAGTTGGGTCTTTGGCATTGGCACCGTCTTCGCCGTGCTGGGCATACTGCTGGTTGTGTTCTGGCCCAATTTGGCGGATAAACTGGTAGAGAATGTAAGTTAACAACCATTATAAAAATATGAGCTACCATTAAAACATTCTCTTCACTTTCACAGGGTTTGAAACTAGAGCCCGGCACCGACACCTACGACAGCTGGCTGGAGGCGCCGATACCCATTTATCTGAAGTTCTATATGTTCAACTGGACAAATCCGGAAGACATACGCGATCCGAATATTAAGCCGCACTTCGACGAACTGGGTCCCTACGTATTTCTCGAGAAGCACAAAAAGGAGAACTATACCTTCTACGAAAACGGAACGGTTTCGTACTACGAGCGTCGCACCTGGTTCTTTGATAAGGAACGCTCGAACGGCACACTGATGGATCAGATTACAGCTGCCCATGCCATCACGGCCACGGTGGCCGATGAGATGCGTCACGCACGGAAGATCGTCAAGAAGGTTATTAACTTTATGTTGAATCGTGAGGGCGGCAGTTTGTTTACAAGGAAACCCCTGCACGAATGGATATTCGATGGGTATCAGGATAATTTGACGGATTTCCTCAATTTGTTCAACACCAGCAAAATCGATATACCCTATAAACGTTTTGGCTGGCTGGCAGATCGCAATGGTTCGCTGGAATACGACGGTCTTTTTACCATACACACGGGCACCGACGACATCTCCAATTTGGGCCGCCTGACGCACTGGAATAAGAAGAACGAGACGGGCTTCTACAAGCTGCCATGCGGCATTGTCAATGGCACCACCGGAGATCTGTTTCCGCCCAAAATGAATGTCAACGATGAGATTACCATTTTCGCCACCGACGCGTGTCGTTTCATGAATCTGCGGCCCGAGGGCACCTTGGTGAAGCACGGCCTGACGGCCACCCGTTGGGTCGGCACCGAGGAGACTTTGGACTCGGGCGAGAACTATCCGAATCAGGTCTGCTTCTGTGATCCACGATTGGAGGAGTGCCCCAAAACGGGCGTCGTCGAGTGCAAAGCATGTCGCGACAAGGCGCCCATTTACTCATCCTTCCCGCATTTCTATCTGGCCGACAAATCCTATTTGAATGCGGTGAGCGGCCTCAATCCCGACAAGTCGAAGCACGAGTTCATTATGGCCGTGGAGCCAACGACGGGAGTGCCTGTCCAGGTGCATGGACGTATTCAGATCAACATGATGCTGGAGCCCGATGATGATTACGAGTGAGTTTTGATTTGATCACAAATTCATTTAAACAATTCTAACTTATTACGTTTTCATTGATTAGCATTTACCGTGGTATTCAAAAGGTTTTGATGCCCATGTTTTGGTTTGATCAGTATGCCGAGCTCAGTCCTGAGTTGGCTTCCAAGGCTAAGGTGAGTTAATGCTATACAGCACCTGCTAACGGTTTTATAACTCGGCTTTCACTTCACCTACAGTTGGCCATTAATCTGTCGGACTATGGCTTCTATTTTGGCATTGGCTGCATTGTTTTCGGCGGCATTTTCCTGATCACAGGCATAACGCTGACCCTAACCAAGCGCTGGGTGCGTCGCCCCGTCGATGATGAGGACATGTTGACCACCAACTAGAGGAAGAGCTCTAGCAGCTGGAGCAGCTCCTCAATACCTTAACCATAGCCAAATGTGCCAGGGACACACGTTAACTTTGCTAGTTCATCCATTTACTTAGTCGCATCGTTTGTTGTTTCGTTTGTTAATCAGTTTAGCAGTTGCCATTTTGTAATAGTTGACTTGGCACCGATTAATGCTGCATATAAAAACATTTATAGCATAATCCATATATATGCTCTATACGGCATTTGTGATATACGCGCTATTGTTAAGTGTACATGATCTATTGTGTATTACCCCAATCTACTCCCCTCCAAATGTTATGTACTTGCTTTTGACATTCCGTTTGTTTGAAGCTGCAATTTATGAAATAGCTACAAATAATAATAATAATTGAAAACTCAAGAAGTATTAATCATGATTTTTATTACTCATTTTTATATATATTGTACACATACACGTATAGATAGTTATTTCTATTTTGGCACTGACCGCTGCACATATACACACTTATATATATATAATTATATACATACATATGTATATGTACAGCCAGTTGCCAGGATATATCGCTAGATCCCCACAAGAAAAACTATATTGGGGACTATGCGTTTTGCTATAGCTCTATACTATATGGCCGATTTTGATAACATATAGCTGCAATAGGTGTGCGTGTATGCGATGTGTGCTTACGTATCGGAGTGTGTGTGCGTGTGTGAGTAAGTGTGTGTAGTTTCTTAACTGCTTCACGTTTACGATTTAGCCATAGGCTTTTAGACGAGAAAAACCTACGCAAATATTTGTGATAGCAGCTGAAAAAACACACACGAAACCACACACACACATACACAGACAGATACAGCTGGGCACAACACATACACAGGGGTTAATATATATATATACATATATATATATATGTATAAACATAATGTATGAATATGAATATGCATCAAAATCATCAACTTAAAAACTCAAAATCAAAATCATAATCAAAATAATAATTAAAAACAGAAGCGTCAACGCTCACTCGCTAAATTCAAATACAAAATTAAAATAATAAAACAAACGGTGGGGCAAGGCCTAGGCAATTATTTTATAAATGGCATTCCGAGGGCGCGCACTCTATTAAAAAAAAATTAAACAAATTCTTTAGTTCAACAACAGGCGAAACTGGAGCAAAGATCGCGAGAGAACCAAACAGTTGCTTACGCTCTCGAGAGAGTAAAGCAGTTAGCTACGCTCTCACAAGAGCGTAAGAAAGCTGTTAACGCTCTCTCGACTAAAGCTCATTGTTTCGCCTGTGTTTAAATGCGAGTTGTTAATATGCATATGTATGTGTTTGTATGTTGTTTATGTGTGGCTTGTATAAGTGGGTTGTGTGTGTGTTTGTGTGTGCGTTTTTTGGGGGCGCTCTCTTTGATGCGAGTGTCTACATACTAAAAATTTGCATAGGTTTTTTTTGTGCGTTTTTTTTTTATCATTTGTTGACTATTTTGTAATTAGTTGTTGTAAAGTAAGTTAAGTTTTTAAATAAAAAAAATCAATCACAGTTGTTTTGGGCGGAAGTAGTTAGTTCTCTCAGCGTTTTGTTTTTTTGTTTTTAGTATTAAGTAATCGCTTGTGGGCCTATCTAAATGTTAAGCGGGCTCTCAGATACCGAGAGCCGGCCACTAAGCTAGCTAAACTAGTCTAAGTTTTTAGTTTAGTTTAGTTTAGTTTGTATTGTTTTGTTTTCTTTTGTATTTTAGTAGATTAAGTAGTTCGTATTTTATACTTGAGTATTGTTGCTTCCATTTCATTTTTGTTTTGTTTTACTTGTCTTTTCTGTTTCTGTTTCCTGTTTCCTGTTCTCTGTTTCTTGTTTGTCGTTTCATACTAACTGTCTTTCGTTCTCTCCAGCAATCCCATACCTAAATTGACTAGACTGGGTTCTGTGTGCTATTTGAATGCGTATTTGAGGTTCGTTTTGTTACTTTATATTCATAATTTTTCTTTTCTCTGTTCCTTTTTGTTGCTTTGTTCTTAACTGTTGCACTGTCTGCTGTTTGTTTGTTTGTTTTGTTTTCTGTATTGGGAAGCTGCTCGCCTGTTGAAAATGTTGTGTATTTCTTCGCTACTTTCCAGCCGCCAACACACTGTGATCGACACATTTTTATGCGCACTATGCAAATTCTCAACTGGACGGGGCCAACCCAAAGGACAACACCACCAACACCACCGACACCACCTGGAGCACATTTCACATTGTTAACTAGAGAATTGAGTGGGTCTGCTCTGCCTGGTTTTTTTTGTTTGCTTAGGTCTGCGATTGCGT
Organism: Drosophila lacertosa; assembly: GCA_004143845.1. Taxonomy (NCBI): domain Eukaryota; kingdom Metazoa; phylum Arthropoda; class Insecta; order Diptera; family Drosophilidae; genus Drosophila; species Drosophila lacertosa. Next base: position 873,801 of record SCDZ01000017.1, on the reverse strand, counting down.
TTGGGTTTGTGACTGCGAGTTGTAGCTTTTGTGGTGCTTCATTACCACCGCTGGGTCCATGACATAGTTGTTGGCCTCCGCCAGCTGGACGGGCAGCGGCGGCAGCTTGTCCTGCGGATGCCGATGACTGATCGCGGCGCTCTTCCGCCCCTTGCTCAGCGTTCCGGTGGGCGTGGCCGTGGCCATTCCATTCGTAGCTGGCGATTTGTGGCCACTCGATGTGGTCGCTGCGGAAGTGGCTGCAGTTCCTCCTCCTCCTCCAACGGAAACGGCGACAGAGTTGGCATTGGTGTTGGCTACGCTGCCCGTTTGATTCTTCGGATTGACTATGACCTTGGTCTGCTTGAGCAGCGAGCGATCGTTGCACAGCGCCGAGATGAGCGGCAAATCCAAATGTTTGCTCTTCTCGCGCAACAAAGCAATGTCCACCGGATTGGCCTGGGCACTGGAAGCTGACTGCGCCGCTTGGCTGCTGCTGGCGGCGATCGAAGCCTGCAGCTGGGCCAGAATGCTGTTGCTGTTGCCACGATTCAGGCCCAGGCCCAGATCGGGTCGGGGTCGTTCGCCAGCCCATTGGGCGCCGCTGGAGGTCTTGATCAGCGGACTGTTGGACTGATGGGGATTCAGGGTGAGCGGCTTGCGGGGCGGCAGCATGCTCAAGCTCAAGTGATTGGGATTTGGCTTCGAGGGAACTGCAAACAAGAATGAGAAGAGAGTGCGGGTTAATAAGTGATAAATTAGTTGTCAGTCAATCAACTATAATCAATCAATCAATCAGTCAATCAGTCTGTAAAGGTTTCTATTAACTATAATGCAGTGTAAGACTTTTTATGTCGTTTAATCAAATTCTTATTTTATTGTGTCTTTATCAATCAGTCAGTCAATCAATCAATCAATCAATGTGTTCATCGTGACTGTGACTGAGTGAAGTACAACTCAATTACCTAAATAAGTATGTCAATCAATATTTGAGTTCATTTCTAAAATAACAAATCAGTCAATCAATCAGTCAGTCAATCAAGTGAGTATTTTACGCAGTTAATCCAGGAAGTCAGTCAGTTTGTTTGTTAGTCAGTATGTTTAAGAAACATTCAGTCAGTCAGTTAATTAATCAATCAGAAAGTGAGTCAATCAATCAGTCAATCAATCACTCAGTCATTCCAATAAGTCTTCTAAGCAGTTAATCCAGTAGGTCAGTCAGTTATTTGGTTTTTTAGTATGTTTATCTAACAATCAGTCAGTCAATCAATCAAATAAGGTTTTGTGATTGAGCACATTTACTTGGCGGCGACTGTCAATCAATAAAGTGAGTATTTTAGCAGTTAAGCCAACGAGGCAAGTTAGAGTTTTTTTTTAAGTTTTTTTTAGGCAATCAATCAATCAATCAGTGAGCCAATTTAGTGAGTATTTCAGTCAGTTAATTCAGTTACTTTGTTTTGTAGTATTTTTAAGAGATCTTCAATCAATCATGTAACTTACTTGGTGGCGGTTGTTCGTTGGGCGCCGGCATTGGCGGCTTCTTCAACCGATTGACGTACGGCGGCGGCGGCGGTGGCGGCAGACGCTTCATTTTGGGCATCGGCATCGAGTCGAGCGAATTCAGAATATTATCGTCTGATCGCGATCGTGCAAAGAGGCTGGAAGCGTTTGCCGCCGCGGCCGCAGCAAGGGCGGCGGGATGCAACGGTGGCGGCGGCGGCGGCTCATACGAGCTGCACATGCTGGCCATCGACGGCGAATAGAGCGGCGAATAGCCCGCCCCGGGCAGCTGCACATAAGTGTCCGACAGATTCTGCGTAGACGCATACCGCGAGTGCGTGGACAGCGCCAGCGGCAGATACGGCGTACTCCGATAAATCGCATGTCCCTTGCACGTATCCCAGCCGGCCGAATAGGCCAGATAGGAGGGATGATGCGGCGGCGCTGGCGCCTGAGCCTGAGCCATGGCGGCCAGCAGCGAACTCTGTTTGGCATCCAGATACTCCTGCTGGCTGACAGCCGGATCCTGCAGCGGATAGATCACATAGTCGACGTCGCTGTACATCTGCTGCTGGAACAGCTCCAGCTGATTGCGTGCCAGCTGGCTGCTATAGAGTCCGGCCAGATGATGGGCGTGTGTTGGCGGCGGCGGCGGGGGCGGCTGGCGCGGCAAACTGGGCGGCGGCGGCGGCAGAAACTGACGCGGCTTAATCACCGGCAACAGGACGCAGGCCTGCTGGGGCGGCGCCTGCTGATGATGCAGCGAGGCGGTGCTCTTGTGGTGCAGCCCATAAGGAACTATCGGTATGCCGATGGCCGCCGAACCCGAGTGACGATGATGTGGATGATGTGGATGATGATGGTGCTGGGAATGCTGCGGATGCTGCGAATGCTGTGGATGTTGATGCTGGTGTAGCGATGCTTGCGAGCCGCCGGCATAGTTGGAATTGTGCAGCGATTGCTGCGACAGCTGATGACTGCAAACGGAGCCGCTGGAGGAGGCAGCCGAGGAGTAATGTGTGGGCGCCGCATAGCTGGGCTTGGCGCCATCAGGGAGCAGACTCGTGTGTGCCTTCAGGATGCTGATCTGGGGACGTGTGGTGATAAAACGTGCCGTTATCTCCTCCGACTTGAGCGAGCTCATCGAGCCGGCGGCGCTGGGCACCGGCGGAGCGGCGGCTGCTGTCGTCGACACCATCGAGATTAGCGAGGTGGGTCGCGGTTTCATCGATGTGGGATACGGCGGCGGATCGCGACGACGCAGCGGCGCAACGGCAGCGGCGACGACGACGGGCGGTGGCGGCGGCGGTGGCAGCGACAACGGCGGTGGCAGCGACAGCGGCGGCGGCGGTGGCGGCGCTGCTGCTGCTGCTGGCGCCGGTGCCGCTGGTGGCTCCGGCTTGGGCACGCTAATGGGTTTGGGCATAGGCGGCACTGGCGGCACCACGGGCGGACCACACAGCCCGGTCTTCTCGTGCCGTGCGCTGTACGGCGGCGGTGCCGGCGGCAGCTCCGGCTGCAGTTGCTCCACGACGGCGCCACCTGCCAGCGGCAGCGTTACATAATCGCAGTCCGAGTGCAGCGTGCTGGAGACGGTCTTGCGGCTGGGATAGGTGCCACGGCCGACAATCAGATTCGTCAGCTCCTCGGCGGAGAGCAGCGTGTGCTTGTTGTCCGTGGGATCGCTGCCGTCGCCGCGAAACGAGCTGCTCGTGCTGATGTTGGAGTCGCTCCGCAGACGGAACTCGCTGCACTTTTTGACGGCGCCGGCGGAGGCGCCAATGCCAATGCCAATGCCGCCATCGACGGAATCACTGGGCGCATGGCCGTCGTCGCCTTTGGCCGGCTGAAAGATGCCGTAGTGTGAGCTCTTCTCGGACTCGGCCAGCTCCGAGGATTGGCCGGTTAGCTCGCTGCTGTGCATGGTGTAGACGCCGGAGGTTTCCGTCGGCGGCGCCATGCCATCGGCCAGCGTATAAACGCCCGAGGCGCCCGACACGCTCTCGATCTCATCCTGCCCGGAAGCGGCCAGATAATCGTCCGGATTGGATTCGCTGAGTGTGGAATTCTGCGCCGTATGGCTAAAGCCCAGCTCCAGGCTGGACGAGGTCGAGTGCACAGCCGCCGGCGGCGCTGGCGATGTCACCACCACCGTGCTGCATGTCGACGAGCATTGGGATCCAATATTGTGCTGGGAACTGGGCGAATCTGTTGTCGTTGTCGAGCTGTCGTTGGCGGTGCTGATGCTGTTGCTGATGCTGTTGCTGGCCGTGGTGCGTTGACTGCTGGCGTTGTTGTTGTTGTTGCTGTTGTTGTTGTTGTTGTTGTTACTATTGCTGCTTTGTAAAGTTTCGCTGGGACGAACGCTAACACTCAAAGCGGCCAGCTGCTCCTCCAGATCCTTGAGCGACATCTGACCCACCGACGAGGTCTGCCGACTGACGCTTGGACGATCCAGCAGATGGGCCAGCGCCAGACTCTCTGTGGAAGGTGCCGCCAATGGCGCTGGGGGCGTATTTATCATAATTTCCAGTTCGTCCTCGGAGTGAACGCGATCGCTGACAATGCCCGAAGTGGTGTTGGAGCTGGTGCTGGAGATGACCGAGATGCGCTGCTCGTTCTTGCTCTTGTAGGGCAGCAGGAGGCTGCGCGAACAGGCGTAGCTGGCGTGCAGGCATTGTGATTCCGCCTCCTCCTCCTCGCGCTTGCTGACCTCCTTGAGGCGGGCGGCCAGCTTCATGCTCCACTGGTGCGTGTCCTTGCACAGGGTGAGCAGCAGCTTGTTCTTCTCGTCGCCAGCGTACAGGGTGATTCGGCTCTCGCCCGAACGCATCTCGAATTTCTTGCGCTCATACGACAACTTCGTAATGTTGGGCCAAAGGAAAGTCTCGGGCGGCTCAACAGCCGCTGGACCGCCCAGTATTTTAATGCCCTTGGCATAGATGACAAACCAGGCGCTGCCCGCGCCCGCCTCGCTCTTCGCCAGCCGCATCCGGAACGTGTGCGCATTGATCGTCTCGTGCAGACTGCACGCCTGCTTAATATACAACAGCTCCGCCTCGGCGGAGGCCAATCCGCGATGTCCGCGATGACAGGCGCGCAACGCACGCTTCGCCAGCGCCGTGTGCAGCGTTGCCGGCAGATAATCCTCCAGACGAAAGTAATCCGCGGCGCTGCTGCTGGCGACGGGTGGAGCGGGCAACTCTGGCGAGTCGCGCTTGACGGCGGAGGAGGTCACATAGGTGGAGAGACGCAGCATGCGCTCGTTGTAGCTGCTCAGACGTTTGCGTATCTTGGGCAACGTTGTTGTCATCGTTCGCCGTTCGTTTCGTTGCGCTGCGGCCCCCGACGTGGTCGCTCCTTCCTCGTCCTCTTCGTCCTCGTGCTCCTTTGGTTGTTGATTGTTGCTGGGATTTGTGATTTGTGTAACTGCTGCTGCTGCTGCTGCTGTTGCCACTGTGGGCGCATCGCCCAGATCCGCCTGCAGCGCCAGACCGGCGAGCAGGAACAAGGCGTGATCGGCATGATCTCGCGGCAGTTCGCGCTGCAGGACATTGTGGCGCAGCTGCAGATAATAGTTGTGCCGGGACGTCTCATCTTTCAGCATGAACGGACTCTCGATATAGAACTGCACGCGAAAGTGTAGCTCCAGGAGAGGACGTCCATTGGCATCCAGGCCCTGTCCAACAAAAACAACAATTGTTAGTCTAAATCAGGAGTAGCATTTAAAGGGTATTTGTACTTACGTGCGTGTGCGAGGATCGCCAGCTCTTCGGCCCGTATTTGGAGAGCTTGCTCTCGGGATCTGCGAACATGTACTCGCCATCTGTAAGAATGCGAGAAAGGAAAAGAAATAATTAGAAAATTTAGTTAAATAAAAGCAGGACTTAAACGAAAGGGTTTACCCCTAAACGTAAGGGTTTAAGCCTTAACTGCAATTAATAAACAGGCAGCTCGTGAATAGTTCTTCTTTTCATCTGCAACAAAAATCAGCTAAGAACAACCCTTAAACAATACTAAAAGATAAACTCTTATCACACAAAATGTTTTAAACATTTTCTTAATTAAAAGCAGGACTTAAACGAAAGGGTTTACCCCTAAACGTAAAGGTTTACCCCCTAAATCCTTGATAGATATTATTCTCCTGTAACTGCAATTGATAAACAGGCAGCTCATTAATAGTTCTTTTAAACATTTTCTTAAACAAAAGCAGAACTTATTACTATGAGTTTACAGCTAAAGCCTTGATAGATATTCCCTAAATACTTCTTCTCTCTATCTAGCTAAAGAACCACCTAAAGACACCCATTAATTCATACTAAAAAATAAATTCTAAGTTCCTAAATAAAAGCAGGACTTAAACTTAAGTCTTTACAGCTTGAACCTTAAAATAAATTATTCGCCTGCAGCTGCAATTGATAAGTTCCTTGAATAGTTCTTCCTCCTATCTAGCACCTAAGGACCCATTAATTAATATTCCCCAGTCTTAATCCTTTATTTCAATTTAATTCTTCTATTTGTTAGCTTTGATCTTAGCGGAAGTCCTGATGCCAAGGTCGCGTTCATTCAGCTGAACTAATCAAAATTTTAAATGAACTTTCGGCCATGCCAGCAATGAATTCTTCACTGCTAACAGGGCCCAAAGCTTCCCTTTACTTCTTTCTCTCTTCCTCTCTCTCTCCGTCTCTCTCTCTCTCTCTCTCTCTCTGTGTCTTTTGGTCTTGTCAGTTTTTTGTCAGGCAGCCAACAAGCAGCGACCCATTGACGTCAACAGGGCCGATGACGACATGTCCATGTCAGGTTGTCAGCCTGTTGTCGTCCAAGTTCCCAGTGCACAAGTTGGGAACTCAACTCGACTCGACTCGACTCGACTTGGTTTGGTTCGAAGCGGCGACTTGGCCCAAGGGCATGCCGCGTGCTCGAGAATCGAGATGTTGTTGTTGTTGTTGTTGTTATTGTTGAATGTCGGTTGCATGCTTGAAAAACAAAATCAACACACACTTCATCATCGAACGAAAAATTGGAATTCCTGCATACGAAATGAAGCAGCAACAACAACAACAACAACAACAACATCAGCAGCAACAGAAGATGAAAAATAATAATTATGAGCAGCATAAAAACCAAAAAAAAAAACAACAAGAGTACTTAAGTTAAAAGCGCTTGACTGGGAGATACCCTGCTTTAAAATGCTTTTATACATTTTTTTAAAGAGATTTTTTTTTTAATCAATTTCCTTGACTTTGTTACTTTAAGGCTAATGTAAGGAAGGTATTTTTTATATTTGTATTATACAAACCAAATTTTAGGAGTTAAGCTCTTTTTGACAGCAAACAAAGCCCAAAAATAGGGCAGAAGTAATCGATAACTATCGCTATTGAAAATATGTAAAGGAATTAACGAAACAAATATATTGAAACGCATTTTTAATTAATAAATGAAATCATCTATGCCAAATTGCAAGTCACAACAACTAACAATTAGATACAGAGATATCGATTAATCGATTTATTTATCGATTCTTAAACTAAGCATTTAAATGAAGTCTTATCTTAACATACAAATCCTCTAACTTTAACACAACTTTGAATCAATGCATGCAAACATTTCTGTCATGAATACAGGGTATACCAAAACAGAAGAGGAAGAAAAATATGAAATGGAAATATGTGGGCACACAAGCAGCAGCAGCAGCAACAGCAGCAGCAGCAGCAGCAGCAGCAACAATATCATAATAATCATCAGCGTCCGAATAAGTGCCTATCAATGACGACGAGGCCCCAACGGAGTCCAACTCCAAGTTGAAGATGAAGACGAAGACGAAGTCACAAGTCGCAGCGAGTCGCATACCAAAGAGACCCAAGCCCAAAACGCAGCTCAACAACAACAAGTAAAATTTATATATGTATATGTATATGTATATAAAAAGAAAAAAAACAGGTAGAAGCGGGCCGAGCGACAGAGACAGAGACAGAGATAGAGACAGAGGCAGCGACAGAGAGCGGACAGGTAACCGTGCAACGTTGCGTTGCGCTGTGGCAGCTGAAACCCAAGTCAAAAAAATACAAAAAAAAAAGAAGGAAAATACCAAGTCAAAGTCAAAGTCTTCAGCGATTTCTTTTCTTGTGCGTGGCTGAAACCAAACACACAAAATAAAAAAATAAACAACAACCAAACGCAACGCATTCAAATTTCACCTCCAACAGTTGCAGATCAGGAGCTGATGGATGGATGGATGGATGGAGGGATGCATCTCTGGATGTGCTCTAAGCGTGAGCAGGTGTGAACCCTTCAAAAGCAGCACTGAGCACGGAACGTGCAACGTGCAACGTTGGGCATATTTGGGAGCCTAATAATTAACATATTTTCCAACGCATTCCACAGCGCTTACAATTAACACGCACGCACACACACACACACACAGGGTTAAAAAGGGGTTTTGGGGAGGGAGGGCTAAAATAAATCTTCAATTTGAAACACATGCAACACAAATTACAGACTCGAATGCGTTGGGATTCCGGCAGCAGGGCAGGCAACAGACAACAGGCAGGCTCATCAAGTGGCCCACAGAAAGAGACAGAGAGAGAGTGGGAGCGAGAGAGAAGAAGCAAAGGAATTTAACAACAACAAGCAGTAACAGTTATGTGCGACCTAAGGAAGTTTTAATACCCTAGAAAACAGGAGTTTACGACTGATTCTTACTAAAGGAGTTTGGTCTTAACTAGAAATAATATATTCCTAATTAATAGGAATTTTGTACAATTATTATACGCATATTTGAATTTAAATTAGTAGTTAATTTAAATTAATAGTTTTTTATATAAAAGTTCAATTTATGGCTGTTTGTTGCTATGGAAGCTATATGATATAGTAATCCAATAATAATCATATTTGCCAATAGTGAGTTTAGTTTAAAAATCTTAAAAGACAACAAAGTTTTCCCTACAAAAGCATAATTTTAACAGATTATTTCTATGGTAGCCATATGAAATAATAATCCAATATTCATATAATTTTATAAAGAAGCTTTAAGCTCTATAAAAATTATAATCCGTAAATTTGGCTGAAATATCTTAAAACTTAAAAATTGTTCCCTTACAAAAACATCATTTTGATAGATTATTTCCATAACAGCTATATAATATAGTAATTTAACTCGACTGACTTCGTTTTAAACACTTTCTGCACCAACAAATTATCATCTCTATAAGCTGCTTTTATTTAAAACCAATTTTACAATATGTGTTACAAAATCGATATGAAAACCGAAATACCCTAAGCTTGGACAGCGGGCAGCGGTCTCTGACCAGGCCCATACGAGAGACAGCTGCAGCAGCCGTTTGGCCAGGCATTCTTCAGATTTATATTCCAAAGGTTTTGAGTAGGCACGCCAACATAGCCAAAGCCATAATAACCCAACCAGCAACAAAATAACCCAAAAAAAACAACAACAACACGAGTGTGTTTGTGTGTGTGTGTATGAAAACAGGCTGGGAGGAAGAAGAGGAGAGACAAAAAAAAGAGAACGAAACAACATAAAACCAAAAGAATTTTAATTTCCGATGTTATCAGATGCACGCAGCTTGGGTTGAGGCAGCAGCAGCAGCAGCAGCAGCAGCAGCAGCATGTGGCTGCAAGGCCGCAGCAACAGCAGCGGGGCGTGGCCAAGCGGCAGAAGAAGGGAAATGGAGGGGGGGAAGGGACAGTTGCAGAACCCGCGAAGACGAAGACGAAGATGAACAAGCCAACGCCATATAATAATGATTATGAGCCATTAACATTAAATGGAAAAGAAAATGCTGGACTACAGATTACAACAGCAACAACAACAACAACAAGCAGGAAACTAAGGAATGCGGCACTGGAATCCAAGCAATGCGACAGCTAAAAATAACACCAGCAGCAAACGGCAGCAGAAACTGCAGCAAGAGATGCTGCAACAGCAGCAACAGGAGCAGCAGCTATAGCTAAGTTCAAAAAGGATCAAGAGTAACTGTAGTTTAAGCAATGGAATTGAATGGGAAGTTAAAGGAGAAGAGCCTTGTGTACAAGAAGTATTTTAATCTACAGCAGCAAGGCAGGAAAAAGGAATAAAGCAACAGCAAAAGCCCGAGAAATTTTAGATATTGGAAAAGTTGCATTAGAAGCAGCAGCAACTGAAGCAGGTGGAAAAACTGCAAAGGAATCAGCTAAAGCAAGAGAAGAATTGAGAGGTAGTAAAGAAGGACAAGCTGGAGCAGGAGAAGAAATCGTAGTAAGACCCGGAGAAGATGCTGGATGTGCAGCAGTCAGATTAGAAACGGAAACAGCAGCAGTTAAAGGACTCGCAGCAGTAGCAAAAGTTTTGTCCCGAAAAAGCAAGGACATCAGTTTAAGGAACAGCCAACAGGAGCAAACAGCCTTAAAAAAATTAAACGTCCATTGTGTGGAAAGCAAACGGGCAGCAACATGTGACTAGCAGCAACAGTTGCTGCTGTGGCTGCCTGCAGCTGCAACTGGCTGTGACAATGTTGCCAAATTGCCAAGGCGACAAGGAGCAACAGCAGCAGTGAAAGAAGCAGCAGCAGCAGCAGCAACTAGGAGACAGCCACCATCCACACTTAAAGCGAGTTTCACGTCGCGGCAAAAAAAAAAAAAAAAAAACATTTGCATAAAGATGAAATTTATTGACGGTTGCGTGGCCATAAAATTGAAATTCATTGGCGACAAAAGGCAGCAAACAGACGCAGACGTTGGCTGGACAGTGCCTAAAAAGGGCCAAGCAGCAGCAGCAGGCAGCAGGCAGCAACAGCATCCGCTGTTGTCCTCTAATACGAAAGACTTAAGCGACAAACTGGGCAACTGGCAACTGGGCAAACGGCGCGCGCGAGTTTGCCACATTTTAAGCGGTGTTTGAACTTTTTGTGTGCAACGCAGTTTTGGCCAAAAAGCTAAACTGGCAAATGCTATCTATAAAACAGCAATAACAACAACAACAACAACTGCCACTAAAGGCAATTTTGGTGCAGTGAAAGAGCGCGGCGTGAAATGCTCGAAAGTATGCGGCAGCAAACAGTGCTGCAAGTTTAGCTAGTTTCGAGCTGAATTTAGCTGCTTAATTGCCAGTTTAGCTTTTTTTGATATGAAATAAAGCTCTTGTTTACGTTTTATGTAGGTGATAAATGGTATAGGAAAAAAGGATTTAAACCAAATATCAACACTTTAAAAATATTCCCTTCATTAATCTCCAAATATATATAAAAATGTATTTACTCGTAAATAATTAAAAAAAAAGTTAGTATTAAGTTTTATAAAATTTTATGTATAATATACAAAAAATCGAATATTTATTTCATATTCATATTTATAACAAAAATGGCATATTAATATCAACAAAGTTTTCCTTATCATCTCAAACTAGCTTTTGTTTATTGCTACTCAAAAGCTAACAGCACTGACGGCAATGGACGCAGCAAAACAACAACAACAACTACAACAACAGCCGCATGCCAGTCAGGCACACACACACACACACAACAACAACACACACACACACTTGTGTATTGCTGACTGACATTGGCAAAAATCCTTGCGAGGCAACGCAAAATGCAAACTGCCAATTTCATAGCTGAAGCTAAAGTTAAAGCTAAGGCCGAGTTGAGGATTCTTTTCTCTTCCTCTTCCCATTCCTCCTCCTCCTCTTCTTCTTCTCTCATTCTCTTGCAGCTCTTTGGCAACAGCATCAGCCCATGTGGCAGCTTGGCAACGTCTGACGACGCGAACGTTGTTGTTGTTGTTGTTGTTGTTGTTGGCATGCCCCCAACTGCATACCAAATTCTTTTTCGCTGAAGATGTTGTGGCAACTTCTTCGCCTTGCCCCTTCCCCGTTGCCCCTTCTCGAAATTGATGCCAAACTGCTGGCGACCAGATTCGAAATTTACGTCTTTTGCTCTTCTCAGTTTTTTTTTGTGTATACCCTAACTAGAATTGGGGATAGAGTTGCTAATAGAAGCATTTATATATCGTTTAAACAGAAATTTTAGATATAGATTAATTATTTATATAATTTTTGAAAATCTATTTCTCATTCAACAAATTTAGCTCTTCAAATTTGTTTATATTAATTTTTTTTGCCCTTTTCTAATTGCAACATCTTTTCTAGAGTTCTCTTAGGGTATTTTTAGTTGGGTTTTCTGCACTAAATTGCTGACCAGAATGTATGTGTGTGTTGTGTTTGTGTGTTTATGGAGGACGCATATATGTATATATGTATATGTACATATCGGAGGCCAATGCCAAAGACGTCTCTCTGCTGTGGCCAGAGCAGAGGCCTGGATGTTGCCTCTTGGCTGGCTGTTCCTGTTGCATGTTGTTGTTGTTGTTGTTGTTGGCTGTGTGTTGGCTCCGCTGGGGCCGCATCGTCGTCGTCGATTCGTTTGTGTTAATGCAACGCGCGACGGCTACCTGAATTACTGAACACGCGTCTTGTGTCTTGTGTCTTCTGTTGAGGCCGTTGCCTGAAATTGTTTGTTCGCCGTCGACGGCGACGCGTTCCTGGCTGCCGTACTCCATCTACATCTCCTCCTCCTTCTCTCTCCCACCCCCCCTTCCTTCCCCTCTCTCTCTCTCTCTCGCCCCTTCTCCTCTTCTTTCTCCTTGTTGCGTTTTTTGTTGTTGTTCGTTTTATGTGCCATTTTGTTGTTGTTGTTGTTGTTGTTTTTGCTGTGTTAGTATTTTTATGTGTTTTGGCATTGCTGCAGCAGAAAAAAAACAGGCAAGAAGGATTCACTGTGCAGTAGTACACTGAGAGTTACCCTGTACTAAACATTCATTCATTAAAAACGCGTAAAAAACGGTTTTACCAATCGATAATTATCGATTTTAGTTAAGAATCAATAATTCTAAATACATATTAATTGCCTTGGTTAAAAAATACTTAAATATTACATTTTGGCTGCTTTCAGCTCTGAAAATTTTTATATCGATATCGATTTTTATCGATTTTGACTAAATTTATGTCTAATGTTGAACTGATGCTGCCTTGCCGCCGTCTGAAATGTACAATTAGTCGAACTGAGGCATACCCTGCTTTTTAAACATTTTCAATGAATACAGAGTATTTGGAAGAGATGAAAGAAAAAAAAACAGAGTTTGTGGCCAGGCGAGGAGGCTGCCCCTGCCACCACTGCTGCCACAATCGCTGCTGATGATGATGAGCAGCTTTTAAAAAGACTGGTTTATGTTTATTAGTTGTATTTTTCATGCCTTATCGCATGGCACGACTATCCAGCAGCTGCCATGCCCCTGCAGTCGCAGTCGCAGTCGCAGCCACTGTTGCCAAGTGGCCAAGTAGCTAGGCCGGCTAGCTTGGCCGTTTAGGGCGTTCCACAAACCCAATTCGTTATGCATACGCAGGCCAAATTCCCCATTCCCCGTTCCCCGACTCACCTATGAGCACGGCCAGACCGAATAGCTCGGTGTCCTGCATGCCCTGCGTGGCAAAGTGCAGACATGTCTGCGTATAAACCTCTCGGACGCGACTCTTTGCATCGACTAGGAAGTAAAGGGTTTTCGGCTGTTGTTGGCCCAGAAGTCTGAAGGCACATAAATACAATTAGAACAGTTAATTGAGCGGTGTGCAAAGGAACTTACCTCAGTGCCAGAAATCGGGAGCCTGGTGACAGTTGCTCGGCTGAGGACGCGCATACTTCCAGGGGCGCGCTGACGGTGCAAAATGCTCGCATGCTGCATCATTTTCCGTATACAGCGCGCGCGTTCGAAATACGTTGCTGCTAAACCAGGGAAAATAAAAGAAAATGTGGAAAATATAAATAATATATATATTTAATAAAAAAATCAAATTAAACTAAGTTAACATGTATAAATAAGTTTAAACGTCTCCTCACATTTTCTCTAGCTAGCAAAATCAATTTATTAGCTAGATAATCTAATGTTCCGATCTGATCAATTTGTGCCCCTTTCAACTATTAAAAACGAACTGATTTTACTTGGCAGCAGCTTCTTCTTTTTCACAGAACCAATCACAAATCAATGAAAGCATCTTAATCAACTTCTATACAAAGATCCTAATAACTAACATTAAGCGAAGTCCAGTAAAAGAATTTCTAGAAAAACTCTAAAAACCAACTAACAACAACAATTATGCCTGATGAGCAACACCAGCCAAATACCTCAAAACAGAACAACAAATGTTTATGGTTTTTTAATTTTCTTTCATTCTTAAAAGCACTTAAGATATTTTTTTTTTATTATTTATTTCTCACAGCTTGAAAATGCAGCGCGTGGAATTTTGGCCAGATGGCGCCGCATTTTGTTGGTTGGGGGGAATTATTTTGTTTTTTGTTTTTTTTTTTGGCTGGCAACAATTTCACCAATCAATAACGAAAGACTTAGGCGACAAACTTGATTAGGCGGTGGTGCGTGCGTGCGTTGCGCATAAAATTATTAAAATTCAGTTAAAGAAAGTTCCAAAATACACACACACACACAGACACACTGGCACACACACACACAACAACAACTTTGCTTCGTGATGAAAGAAAAGCATTTTATGCATAAATTAAAATCAAATCGAATCAAATCAACTTATGGACTAGCCTCCAAATGTATATATATATAGATATATATAGCTGGTCTTTGGTCGCGTCTCGCCGTGGACTGCGGTTTCTACTTGACCAGCGCGGCCGCATAAATTTCAATATTGGCGCATTTCTGTGTGCGCCGCAGCCGTCTAATAAATTTCAACGTTCCATAAATTTATTCAGAGTCAAGTTGAGAGAGTCGCCCGAATGCGAGTCCGCAGCTATATCTATATAAATATATATATGTACAACTCAACTCCCAGCGACTCCAGACACAGGCTTGGTTGTTGTTGTTGTTGTTGTTGGCGGCTGCTGCTGCTGTTGGCCACAATTCATGCGGAACCGCCCTGACTTATTAATATGATCGAGTCTCTGCCCCCTTCCCCTTTTCCACTTAGAGCATTTCCAGTCTAAGCCATTCCAATGCTGCCGCTGATCATCAATCAAAGCGCGCATTTGACATAAATTAGAAACCAAGAATATATATATATGAAAAAAAAAAAAAAAAAAAAAAAAAAAAAAAAAAAAAAAAAAAAAAAAAAAAAAAAAAAAAAAAAAAAAAAAAAAAAAAAAAAAAAAAAAAAACTAAACAAAAAAATGCTTTTGAAAACCAATTATATCTAAGCCGATTTTCATGCGACTCGAGTGATACAGAAATAGATACAAATACCGAAACAGAAAACGAGGCAAACACACACAAAATATAATAAAAACCGGACCGGACCAGCCCCAGACAGAAAAGCAAGAGAAACAGAAAGCTGGATTCGTTTACGAAATAGCACAAAGCCAAGTTAAAAGCCAACTGCCAAACTCCAGAAGATATTTAAATTTATTTCTTTGTAATTTATTGGGAATTTCTGTGCATATCAAAAAGTAAATGCTAAAAAGAATATTTAGAGTTAAGCGTGGGATAAAAAACAGGTAAAAACAAACTTTAACTTTATTCTGATTAATCAGATTGCAAAAAAATAGTTGTCATTATTTAGTTATTTAGTTAAGTGTCCAACTTTAAATGGAACTAAGTCATTAGCTAGAAAACCAGCTAAAGCTATAAACATAAAAGTTAGCCCCCATTCCACCCCTCCCCCTCCGCCCGCTACCCTCTAATGAAACCAATATGAGTGGGCATTATATAATAATATAGCACAGGCAATTATCATTGTTAGCATTAAGTGAGGCTGTAGGCGAGAGCAGGTTGAAGCCATCGCACAAATGAGTCACAATGCAAACAGCAAAAGGAATTGGGGTAGAGAGAGGGAGGGATGCCGGATGGGAGGTAGGCGGTGAGGGGCGGGGGGCGGGAGATAAAGCTGGGACAAAAGTGGTAGAATGTGTTTTCTTAATTTGAAATGCAAACAAATGAAAAGCATTTCAGAATTTCAATCATGGCAAATTATCCGCATTCCAAGGTTTAATGAGAGCGGGCGACGACAACAACAACAACAACAAAAGCAACAACAACAACAAGTTGAACGCTAATTATAAAAGTCAACAGCTAAGAGTGCAGACTGGCAATCAGTGGGAGTTGGCAGCGGGGCGTGGCAGGGCAATTAAATATGTGTTTATATATACATATATATATATAGTATATATATGTATATATGTGTGTGTGAGAGAAAAAAAAGACACGCTAAACACCAATTAAGCAAAGGCAATAAATATTTGGTTTATGCGAGACTTAGACACCGTTAGAGAGGAGTTAACGGTACGCAGGGAGGTTGGGGCAAGTATTAGGGATAGTTATGGCCAGCGGGCGCTTAACGTGTTCTATATAAAGTCGCACGGGCCAATTAAATGGCGCAAGCGCCAACCAATTTTTCTTTTTAAAGCAGGCTAAACACATATAAATTTAAACAGAAACAAGCGTGCGTTAGTAGGCAGTGACTGACTGCGAGTTACCCTATAGACAGCAAAACAAACTTTATTCTAATGATTTTTTAGATATAGTTAATAAATATAGTCTGCACATTAAGCATATTTTAATATATTTTATCTGCGAATTATAAAATAGAATATAAAGAACCAAATTCTTAGAGGTTTTTTAACAATATTAAGAAATTTAGGAAACTTTGACAAAAAAAAAAACAGAAGTATTTTATTACAAAATGACCTTAAATCAATATTAATTGATTTTAAGTACACAGTAGATATTGTCGTTCAACTGAAAAAAATACAAAGCTTAAATATTTAAGAGGCTGGTACTTAAAGTCACTTTAATCTCTAAATGAACTTATTGCTGATCAGAAATATATATACTATACTTAGTTACGTTAAATAGCTATATATGAAAACTATTATACCCCTTAAATGCACATTTTTAATGGGCAGCTGTGATTGGAAACGCTAAGCAAAGCAAAACCCAAAACGTTGCGCATACGCCACGTTGTGCAGCGCCAGCAGTTCCTTGCCCCCAAGCCCGCCCCATCGGGCAGCTTCACCCTGCCACAGCTGCTGCTGCTGCTGTTGTTGTTGTTGTTGTTGGCTCCAATCCGGGGCTCTGCGGCTGTGACAACTGCATGCCATTGCAGTGAGCTCATTCGGGGCGTGTGTGTGTGTGCAAGTGTGCGAGTGTGTGCGAGTGTGTGTGTGTGTGTATTTGTCAATCGAGTTCGCGACTTTGTCGCCAGCTAAAAGCAAGGCAATTGTACGGGTTGGGGTAATATCTGTGATAAATGCTTTAGCCGCATGTGCAAAACGTTTATTGGCCATGCTCAACGAATCAGAAAATAGAAATATATAGATATACACACAAACAGACAGATATATATATATGTGTATTTGTACGTATTTGTATGGATTTCAATTTGAAATTGGTATCGGAATGCGCAAGTGCTTGTGTTGTGTTTTTTTTTCTTTTTTTTTTTTGAGTGCGCGCTGATCAATAAACATTTGACATAAACATAAATACAAAAGCAAGAACTCTTAATTTGGCGGCGTTATCGACAATGAGATACTCTGTTTTTGTGTGGGATAACAGCTAAAAAAAAGCTGGAAGAAAGTATGTCAACTAACTAACTTAATTAAAATTTGTTTCAATAAAATACATTAGAATAGAATATTAATTGCATCAGATATTCTTATGTTACCTTTTAATTTCATCATTCTATTATCATAAAGTATTCTAAAGATTTACTAATCTACCGAGAAGAGCTTTCAAAACTTGTATAAATTAAATCAATTTCACAATTTTAGTTTAATATACCTCACATGTCTAAAAACGCAATCGTAAAATCTGTTAAAAGTCCACATTTTCAATCAATAAGTTTTTATTACTCATATATAAAATGCAAAATTAAACCATTTAAATTGTTATTTTAATAGCCTTAAAATGCGTGAAATTGTGATTTTCAAGTTGATCACTCGGCACGGCCTAAGCTGATTAATAGCTGCTAGTCAGCTATATATACAAATAAACAATGATCGGAATAATAGGGTTTGTCCAGGGTGTGCCTTCATTTCTAAGCCAATTCTTCTACTTTAGCTTTTTCTTTGCTAGGAGGAATATTGCGAACATGCGCGTTTCAGAGACAACAAAAGTTTGTTTGCCACAATTGGCACAGGCTAAAAACAACAACAGCAACAACAACAACAACAACAAATAATAGAAACAGCAACTCAGCAATTTGCCGCATTTGTTTTGTTTGATTTTCTCCACACATTCGATTTTGTATTTGCCAACAAAACGCCAAGTTATTTATTTGACGGGAGACAACAGCAAAAACGACATCGCCTGACTTCATAACCGGCATAATAATTTCTGAAATGTGCCCCGCCTGACATTCGGTCAATCGATGTTCCCATTAGCATTAAATGGCCACGAATTTGGCTTACGTATTTGGCCAATGCCACGCCCCGTTTTATAGCGCACTTGCCATGACGCGCATCCGCTAACCAAATACATACATAAATACATATATGTACATACATACGTATAACGTTATATATAACAACTGTTCCGATTGAGCGTGTGAAAATGCCATCGCTTTAAACTATTTCCTCCATTGACGCCAACTGTCGACGTCGACGTCGATCGTCGGCGATCAGCGAATGCCAATTTGCCGTTTGTCGTAATTAAACAAGTAAGAGTGTTCTAAGCGTGGCTGATCGACTAAAAGATACCCCTTACAAACATAAAGTGAAAAACGGAAGAAAATGTATAAGCTAAGAATGGTTTAAGTTCATATTTTTCGATCTGCTGATCAGTACTATTATATCCTTATAAATCCCTTCTTTATTCAAAAATGCCATCTAACCGTTGCATACTCTTTTCAACTGCAATATACCCCTCTTTTTGGACACCAAAGAAACAGTCACAGGGTATCAAAAGCCAGACACAAGTTTTTAGACACAGTCGCCGCAGCGGCCAGCTCATGAGCTAAAAATTCCACGTCAAACGTCGTCATTCATTAGCCGAGCTCCAGCCAAAGTCTCAGCCGCAGTCTCAGTCTCAGCCTTAGCTCCAAGCTTTGCTGGAGAGCGGCGTTGCCAACACTTTCAATAGAATCAACGAATCCAGTTTTAAGAGGCACTCGGCATCAAAGTCGCACCACTCTTAGAATAACTCTAGCTGTGTGTGTGTATTGGAGATTGAGGTGATTGTGTGTGTGTGTGCGTTTTAGGCTACAAATCAAATAACTATTGCTTAAGTTGATTAACTATGTCAGAATTAAAAGAATAATACTATGCATACCATTATTCAAAGCGATATTTGCAACTTGATTATTAAATAGCCATAAATTAAGAAAAGAATATCCTTTCCTCATAAAAAGTTCAAGTTAAAACTTTTTATGGAAATTCCCAGACAAAATACTGAGAACAGCAGTGTATTAAAATGATTGGGCATAATTATATACCTCGGGAAATGTCCTGGGAACAGTTTTGTATAATCATAGGTGGGCATAATAATGGTCCCTAGAAAATGTCCTATTATTATACGAAAAGGTTCACAACCAAAAGGTAGCTTGTTTACAGAGTACAGACATAGTACTAACAACTGCAAAATATGAAAAGCTTTTAAAAAAGGACATTTTTATTCTGATTTTAAGAATTACAAATTTCCCTTTGATATTTGACAGAGAGTGAGACAGAGCGCGACAGCACACAGTTCCGCATAGCAGAAGCGCCTTAGAAAAACTTTAACTTTAAAGAGCACAAGAGCAAATGTCCAGGCAGCTGTCGCATCAGGCGAAGTCACAGACACACCTAGGCGTAGCCGCTCTCTCTAATGAGAGCAGGCGCTCTGCCAACGAGACGTCAACGTTGACTGCGACAGCAACGCGTGCGACGCATGCTAAATTAAAAGGCGTGCGAAACAATTTGTGCCTTGCGCTTTGT
Source organism: Drosophila lacertosa (assembly GCA_004143845.1). NCBI lineage: Eukaryota > Metazoa > Arthropoda > Insecta > Diptera > Drosophilidae > Drosophila > Drosophila lacertosa. The sequence goes on along the minus strand of SCDZ01000017.1, from coordinate 854,407 downwards.
TTACGTGCGAGCATCTATATGTGTGTGTATGTGTGCCTTTGTGCATAAATTATGCTGCTGACTGCGCAGTCAACGGCTCTGCCTGCCAAATAGTCGAAGCTTCAGGGTGAGCGATCGTATCTGTCGCTGCTTCTTCTGCTTCTTCATCTACTACATTATTTTGAAGCTTTGTCATTCAAAATTTAATTTGCTGTACATTTCAATTGCTGTTGGATTTTTGACTTTAAACAAATAGGAAAAAAACAAATATTTTAATTGCTTGAGGCATTTTTTTTTCTAAGTATTCAATGTGCAAGCGTGCAGGCATTTGTTTTCGGCAGTTGTCAATAGCTGTTCATATTGTTGTTGTTGGCTAAGGTCAAGTGATCTCTACCCCTCCCCCTTTCGACTTGCTTGCCTGCTTCGCAGTGGGCGGCTGTCAATTGTCGTAACCGCAAAATAAATAAATATGTGGAAACAAAAACACGACACAAAACAACAACGACAACAGCACGTAGCAACAAAATTAAACACAAACACAAACACAAAACAGATAAACCGATAAACACAACTGTGTATCGATATCGCATCTTTGCGGTGGCAAATCGTTTAACGTTTACCGTTTTTCATTTTAAGCGTTTAACGTGTGTTTCTGCTCATTTGTTTATCATTTTTGCAACACAATACACCACGAGTATCTGATATGACACACCCCACACCCTGGGCCCTACCCCCGCCCCTTACTTCACCTACACCCATGTCGGCGGCGCTCGTTCAATTAATCGCCTTGTTTCCTCCAGCTCCCATTTCCATTTAATTGTTGTGGGCAAATCAGCTGCTCGATTTCAGTGGTCGCCATTTTATAATTGCCGCTCGCATTGTTTTTGTTGTTGAAATTAGTATTCCCGGTACCCGCATAAAGAGACAAATGTATACTTATGTATATGTGTATTGCTATTTACGACACCTGCTATTTACTCCCCGTTTGGCACTCCCCGCGCATTTGGCGCGCTGATTAATTGCACAATGAGTGCGGAGACGTGCGGACTTAAAAAAAAAAACGAGCCATTGGCGAGTTTATGGACGCTTAAGGTTCAGATAAGACATTTTCCATTATTATTATTATTGTCGTTGGTGCTCCCAATGGGGCAATTAAAATTCCAAAGAAATGCCCAGATCGCGAACACCAATAAAAAATCCCTCATTTTGGGATATTTGTCTCTTTTCGCTTACCTTATGCACTGCCGACAGAGGCCGCTGCCGTTGTCGCCATTTTAGTCGTGTTTGTCGTTCCCAGGCGATGAGGTGGGTGAAGGGGGAATGCCTTAAGCGCGTAATCCAAAAATTGAGTCGCTTGCGTTTTTTTGTTTTGTTTTTTTTATATTTTCTATGCACAATTTTTTTCTTTCTTTATTTTACGAGTGAAATTTCTTTGTTTTTCTTCCTTTTTTGCACTAACAATCGATTAACGTCGATGACTGCGCGGCGTCAAAATAACAGTAAATTGTATTGTATTTTTGTTGTTGAACTGTCGTTTGTTTTTTTTTTTTGTTGTTGCTTTTCGCTGACCTCTTCGTCAAACACTAACGCGCTGCGACTGCGCAGTCAACGGCGACGGCAACGTCGGGCCACATTCCAACGAACGTCTCGCGGCTCACGCGCTCTCACTGGCGTTTGTGTGGGCGAGCGAGAGTGTGGAAGGAGAGAGGCAACGGAGTTGCAGGGTTGGGAGGGCAATGAGCGCGGCACAAATACGATTTAATCAAAATTGTTACTGCTGCTATTGTTGTTGTTGCTGTTGTCGTTGTTGTTGACGGTCGCTGCAGCTCCGCACAGACGCACGCCAATGTACAGCAGAGAGAGCAAGAGCGTGCAAGCGAGTGAACCAGGGAGAGCTGCCGTTTTGAATGCTTGTGTTTGTATTTGTGCTGTCCTCTCTTTGGCAACTGCTTTTTGTTGTTGCGCGAAAGAATGCCGTTTGCTTGGTTGTCGTTGTTGTTGCTGGTGTTGTTGCTGGGTCGCAACTTTCTGTGGGGCTATTTGTTTTGACCAGCAGCAACTTGTTGCGAGTCGCGCTGTGTTGCAGAGAATTTTGTTGCCCAAATAAAATTACACACACACGTCGTACGCACACACACACTCAGCACACAGAAAAAATACAATGGGAATGAACGAAAATGCTGAACACTTGCGCTTGTAATTCAACGCCACACTTTAAATCTGAATTCGAATCCGAATTCAAAATCCAAATCGAACGTAACGTAACGTAAACGAAACCGAAGCGAGGCAATGTAAAGCGAAGCGAAAAGAAACAACTTGAACGCTTAACGAAACGCGCACAACGCGAATGCGACTTCGACTGCGACTGCGACGGCGACAATCGCCAGAGCTGCGCCAATGGGGCCGCGCAGTCGCTAGCTGTTGGCGATCGCGACAGCCGAGTGTCGCTCTCTCTCTCTCTCTCTCTCTCTCCCGCTCTCTATGTGTGTGCGAGCGAATTCAGTGTACGTGCACGCCTGCGTGTGTGTATATGTTTTTTTTTGAACACGACGCGCAACCTGCTGCCAGCTCAACTGCTTCGTCCAGCTACAAAAATCAAACTAAAGTCCGAGTCGAGAGAGTTTCGAGTTTTGATGAGAGCGCAACTGTATTTCTGAGTACGAACGTTTGCATGGCTGCGTTTGTGTGTGAGTATCTCCCACTGAGATTTAAGATTGGAATGCGCCGTGTACATGATAGCGTGCTGTATGTGTGTGTGTGTGTATTAAAGAGAGAGAGAGGACCCGATCGTTTTGTATCTTGTTGTTGTAGCTCAAGCACCACCGACGGCGGCTCAGTCGGCGCTGGTATGCTGCTGGTTGGGCTTATAAGCAGAACAGAATAAAGAAAACAATAGAACACAAATACACACACACACTCATGCAGACATGCGCTGGCAGCACCTTTTTCTCTGCCTCCCCTCGCAACATTTCCAAGGCATTTGCAAATCCCAAACCAAGCTAAAGCCCAAAAATTAAACACCAACAACAACAATAGCACGAGAAAGGTAAATACTGAGCAAAATAAATAAAAACTTCAAAGGAGAATCCCAGTAGCTAACTGAAATGTCAGTGTGTAAGTGAAATTCCAATGTTTTATCGCGGCGGCGGCACCAGCAACAAAAACAACTGTTTGGAGCCCAACACACAAAAAAAAAATTAAGCAAGAGTGATCTAGTCTCAAAATGTCCGGCCAGCAGATACCCTCTATACAACCACTAGCTGCTGTAAGCATGTTTGCACACAAAAAAGAACACAAGAACTGGAAGATTAATACCATGCGTAACATACATCTACGCAAAACCACTATACCCTTTCTTAGCCAAAGGGTATGCAACAGCGTACAGGGTATGCAACAAACAAGAACAAGCCTAGGTGTGCAATAAACGGATATTGAGAAATGCCCTTTGCAGCGTCTAAAAATAAACTAGAAAAGCTGAAGCTTTAGCTGGAAGCAACTGGTTCATTTGGAAGTTTAACTGGAATTTTCTTTGCAGTTTAGCAGAGCTTAAATACACTGCAGCAATAGTTAAGAATTCGCTGGTTGGGATTTCTTTTGCGCCCACTGACCTTCGCACATTGCATGCGGCAAAGCTGATACGCTCGCTTTGCTTCTGTGCAGGGTGCGCAAAGCGCAAAGGAGAAAAGCGCGACGCAAGGCCGCGGCAGAGGCTGAGACGGCGACTGTAACAGCGAAGAACGCGCAAAAGAAATACCAGCACACACACACATACGCACACATTCACACGTACTCAGGCAAGCCTTGGTTACTTTACAAAAGGTAGGGGCGTGCGGCGCAGCGAGAGAGGCGGCGCTGTCGCTGTCGCTGTCGCTGCCGCTGTTGCTGCTGCCCGCTGGCCATTTGTAAGAGCTGGCCGCGCGGTCGCCGTCGCTGCTCTCTGCTGCTACGATATCGTCACTTGGGCGCATTCCTCAGCATAATGTGAGCTTGATTTGCTGGATTCTTTTTGCTCTTGTGCTGCCTCCCCGCGCCGCCCTGCTCCATAGCTGCCTAGAGGCCATCTCTATGCCAGAGACCCTTGTCTCGCTCGCACGCACGCACACTCGAAATAATTTTGTTGCCGTTTTTTGTTGTTGTCTTCTTTCTCAAATATGCCGCACATACACACATACAAACAGGCATACATACATAACTGGCCATAACTTGTGGGCCGGAGCGGCGGGGAAAGCGGACAAGTTGGGAACCCGGCGCGAGCTCCTCGATTTCTTCGAGTGTATTTGCTATGCGCCGTTGTCGTTGTTGTTGGTGTTGTTGCTGCTGGTTCTTCGGTTCTAAGACCGGTTGTTGTTGCTACGTTCTTGGTCAACATAGTTGCTCTGCGTGTGTTTGTGTATATGTGTGTGTGGATGCTGGAGCCTGTGCCTGCGCCTGTGCCTGCGCCTGTTGAGGCCTTGTCTTCAAAACAAAAATATTTTATGCAATTCCTTGAAGGCGATTTTTCGTTGTCGTTGTGGGCTTATTTTAGGTATACCCTGCACACATTTTAAACGCCTGGACAATGGGTATATTGGTGAGAGTTCTTTATATGGGTGAAAAACGCGATTTAAGAGTATTTAACTTTTATATAACTTCCCCCAAAATGTAATAATAATAAGTTAAAATTAAATTAATTGGTTTACAGGATATCTGTTGGTTGCGTACCCTAATATTTCTGTTCATCTCCTGCCTTGTGGTTGTTGTTTGGCAGCTGAATCTTGACCGAATCTCTGGCAGAATTGGCGCGCAATTTGACAGCCAGCATTGCCCTTTTGGAAATTCCGATCTGGGCAATCTGCTCTTGCATGCAAAAATTCCCAAATTTGAAATATGTAAAGCCAAAAAATGGGACTTTCTGTCAGTTGCTTGGGGTCGCTTTAAAGGGCGTATTCTTCTTCTTTTTTTTGTCTGCTGCTCCGTTTCGCGTTCCCCTCTCATTTTTTTTTTTTATAACAAAATAATTTTTCCCCCCCCCCCCCCCCCCCCCCCACTGGACACCTTCTCCGGCAAGCAGCGCAACGATAATGTTAATGGACATGGACATTCCTCTCTCGCTGCCCCTGCTTCACTCTCTCTGCCTCTCGCTGTCACTCGTCGAGCTCTTGAGGTATTTTTATTACTTTTGTTACACTAACTTACTTCCTATTCGACGTTGACGACGACATTCAAAGCTTTTTGTCGTTGTTGTTGCTGTTGTTCTTTTATTTTCGAATTGAGCACCAAATTGAATGTAAATAAGAGTTTGTTGTTGCCCTCTCGCTCGCGCCCTTTGTCCAACGCACGCTGAATTCTTTGCATGAATGAAGCGACATCTGCAGTTGATTATTGGCTCCATTGGAATCGCTCAACCCTGACCACGAGCTCAAAATCAATGGAAATAAAATATTTGTGGCTTTATTTTTGGGCTCCAAATAAAATTAAGAGCGATGTACAACATTTTTAATTAAATCAATATCAGCACCTTTAATAATAAATATAATTGAATAATAAATATTTAGTTAATTTAATTTAGTTTTCTTGTGAAATGTGGTATATTAATTATATTATATCCAGTTTAAGCTATTGAGCGCATTGAATGTAGTGTTTAAAGTTGAATTTATTCTTAAGCTTTTTGATTTGTATTTTTTGGCAGCACATTCGCCACTCGCTGCTATTGTGGAATGTGGAGTTGTGTGTGTATGTATGTATGTGTATGTGTGCAGTGTCCACGGGCAGAGAGTCGGCATCTAATCTGCCTACCCTACTTTCACTCCAATTTCAGTCAGCGGCAACGCCATCTCTCGCTCAATTCAATTTATGCGAGCCAAACTTTTTCTCTAGTCGCAGCAGCAGCAAAAGCAACAACAAAACTCAAAAAAAAACAACAACAGCGAATGCTGCTTCAATGAAGCTGCAAACTGGCGCCGTTGTAGTTGTAGTTTCCAGTGGGTGGAGAGACGTAGTGGAAGGTGAGGGGAACTGCTGCTGACTAAACTGCAATGAAATTTCGACTGCTGCTGTTGTGTGTGTTTGGGGATTTTGCCTTTTTTGGCATTGGAATGCAGCGTGTCTGTTGTTGTTGCTGCGAAACCCAAAGCAACAACAACAAAATGAAATGTGTTCTAAATAAATTCCAATGAAACGAAAGAATCGCGGCCTGCGCTTAGAGATGAGCGTGTGCGCAAAGCTTTAAAAATAGCCCACAGCTTAATTGCCATTCAATGGGCTCGGTTCTCTCTTAGTCAATTCGCTCTTATTTAAAGCTGGCTATTTTCGTTTGGGTATTTTTGCAAGGGTGAGACACATGTGTAAAGATAATTTTGAAGGAATTATTTCAGCCTGACATTTATGCCAGTGGGAGAAACTTACTCACATTGTCATTATTTGAGCATAAACATATAAGTTTTTAATAATGGGGTTTTTTTTAAAAGTTAAAACTATAATACTAATAATAATGTGATTTTTTTATTTTACAAAACGTTTTTGCAACAATGGGATATTAATCCTATTCAGTGTTGAAAGCACATGATATATTTATTAAGGGAGGAACATTTAATATAATCGTGTCATGTTGTCGTGTCACGCTTGCATCGCTAGGCGGGTTGGGGGCGCAGATGTGCAAGTAAAACTCACTCGCCGATACAAATTCTGCGCTGCGCGCAACGCGATTGCAATCTTTTGGTATCGTCATCGGCAACAGCAACAACAACAATAGCAACGTGGCACGGGACTCGACGTCGCTGTCGCCGTCGCAGCAACAGCCTCCCAAAAGGCCCAAAGGCGCTGGCAGCGACGTCAACGTCAGCGTCGCGCGTGCGCAGTCTCAGCGGATGTCTGGTTGTTGTTGTTGTTTTGGCGATTTCTTGCTTACCTGTTTGCAGGCTGCAGGCTGCAAACCTCAGTCGCAGCTTTCTTGCGCACTCTCCCGCTCTCCACTCTGCACTCGGCACTCTCCACACCGCACTCTCCGCTCTCCCTCGCTCGCTCGCTCGCACTGCCTGCAGCAGGCCGCATTGCAAATCGACAAAATCAACCAATTCCCGTACAGTAGCTGCCTGTATTTTATACTTTTTTATACGTTGCTAAAAGGGGTATATTAAGCTGATCTCATGTCCACTATTTCGCAAGTATTTAAAATAGAGACTTACAAATCTTATTTGAGAGCCCAAATTTATATTCTTTAGTACAATAATTATTTAATAGGTGGCGCAGCTGCCCAGAGCTGAGCTTGACTTTACAGTAGATCCTAAGGGAATTATTTTAAAGGGAAGTATTTCAAAGGGAAGTATTTCAAAGAGATATATTTCGAAGGGAAGTATTTCGAAGGGAAAAATTTTAAAGAGAAGTATTTTTAGGGAAATAAGTTATTGCACCATTAATGAGTATCACGCCGTAGATTACACCCGATTGCAACTTTACTACTTGTTTTTTTTTTTGCGCGCTTTTAATGAGCGTTTATATTGCACAGGCGGCCACATGGCCAAAACAGCAGCCGCAGGATTGGCAGCTTGTTGTTGCTGTTGCTGCTGTGGTTTGAACCTGGTTGCCACGCCCCGCCCCTCGCTCGCCCTCCCTTTCTCGCCCTTTCCCCGACATGCATAACTATAAATTTATTGAATATATATCTTTCTTTCCCATTGAGGCAATTTAGTGAACTATGCGAGAACTCGAGATAGATGTGAAAACCGCAAACACTTGTATAAATAACCGATGTGTTCATCATAGCTACGATTCTGATTATGATCGTGATCATGATCATGATCATGTTGTTGTGGTTGTTAATTCGACTTGGTTAACAACAACAGCAACAACAATGTAAGCAAAAATGTGTGAAACTTATTTGTTAAATACTTTTTGATTATACGCACCTTTTGTGTCTTATGAAGTTGTTGACTGCTTTGTATACCCTGTAATAAACGAGGAGTACGCTCGAGCTGTCCTGACTTATGGAGCTAGGGATTTTTAAAAATAGGGATTTTAGTGTTTGGGCATTTATACAAGGCTGAGAAATATACTTTAACAGGGAAATATTTTGTTTGGGTTTTTATATTTGGGACTTTTTTAAAGTAACTTTAACTTTTTATACCCTGCAATGAAAGAGCAGTATTTTCGAGAAGTCGTCGCCAACTATTTGGCTGGAATGCGTTACGTGAACAAATACTCAAGTTTTATGGCCAGTCCGGGCCAGACTAGCGCCAGCTGCTGGCTCTGGTCTCAGCTCTCCACTCTCTGGACCAGCTGACAGCTGTGCCAGCTGATGGGCTAAGCGGGACTCGGATTACGTACGGACTACGTAACGACGTAGCGTAGGAGATGTGCTTGGTCGCGTCGCCTACGGGGCGTATGATTAATACACAGCTATGTCAAAAATGGGCAAAAACCAGGCGAAAACACAAAACTATTTTTACTACGCGCATGTTGACGCAAGTGTGTGTGTATGTGTGTGTGTGTGAGTGTGTGTGCTTCAGTCTGTGATAAAATGTGTCGCCTGCTGACGCATTTTGGCCAACTGATAAGCAAAGCAAATGCAGCACCAAAAATGTGCGATACCCTGTAGTCGCAAAATCAATGCAATAGGCTGTTATAAGCTAGTGGAAGGCATATGTAACAGTCTGAATATTAGTATGTAAATATGTGAAAAGAATATTAAGTATTTTTAATGCTCATTTAAATTACTATAATTATATTTTACTTATTTATTTTTATTTTATTTTAGCAAAAATTTAATTTTAAATATTTTAAATTTCTTAACTATCAACTTTATTCACAGCATGCAGCAAAGCTAGCTTTTAAGTTCAACAACCCTCAGTCATATGTGCATTTACAGGGTATACTCTAGTCTACTACACCCACACTACTTTTGGGTTTTCACCACGTCAATTAGTGTGATAGGCAGCAGCTCATATCGCCGCCTAGCCCAGCTCACAATTGTCGTTTACAGGGTATTAAGCAGTCAGCTACGCAGCAATAAATATGGCAGCTGTTGTGAGAAAGGCTGAAACACACTTAAAGATATCAGATAATCAGCCAAGATACGAGTGTAGATACATGTGTATCTTGTCAGGCAGATAATGAGCTTTGTTTTTTGCCAAATCTACAAATTTGTATTCATAACGTATTCACAAAGCATTCACAAAGCATTCATAGCTATTGAAAATTATTCAAAACCAGAATTAACAGGCCGTGAGAAACAAATTCATAGTTACAGATAGAATTTGAGCATATATATATATTTATATATAATATAAATATACAAAGCCAGCAATACGGACTTAAAAAAACATTAATTGTAGCTTTTAAACTTGCTTGGATTGAAATTTCCTTGAACTACAGAAATTCCCTGTATTATTCTATTAAGTACCTAATGTATGAAACTATGCTGTGTTAGCCAGTATTTATTACTGAAATTATTATTTATGTATTTTTAAAAACTCCAATCTTAACACAAGTTTAATATTTAAAATAAAAATAAATTAGTTTATTTTTGAAAATTAAAAAAAGTCTAAGTCTAAGTCTAACAATTCAAATATTAAACATAAAAGTATTTTTTAATAATTAGTAAATAAATTAGAATAAAAAGCATGCGTCTAACCTAAGACCAAGTTTATATAAATTTATATATAATGTGCTTATATAGTAATACAGATATATACTATATATATTTGTGTCTGTTCGCTAGGCTGATAAATATTTGGCTTTTGCATGCCAGCGCGATGAGTTCAACGTTGTCGCTTCTTGTTGTTTATTGCTCTTTGTAGTTGTTGTTGTTGTTGTTGTTTTTGCCGCTCATTTAATTATCAAACATTTATCCACAAATATTTGGCGCTTATCATTTGCCCCACTCAAACAGCCAACCAGATGCTGCTGCTGATCATCAGCAGATTCGCCCACCAAACGAACACCTGACAAATGTAACTACACCCAACCCCCCTTCCCCTTTTCCCTCCCCGTTTTTCGACCCTCTCATTTTCAGTTTCGATTCTGTGTCAAATTTTGCATAACGTTTGCTCAGCTCAGCTCATAGAATTCTGCTTTGTTTACTTTTTGCTGTCGCTGCTAATTACTAACGAGGGCGGTGGGTGAGAGGGAGGGGGAGGGGTGGGGGTGGGGTTGTCAACATGTTGCAAAATGTTCTACATAGAATTCAAAGTGAGCAATTGGCCCAGCTAAAGCAAAAAGTTTCCACATAAATATTCAATTGCAGTTCAGAGTAATCAAAAATAGAGAACAAAATTTTAAAGAAAGAAAAATTAAATTTCTGATTAAGATCTAAAATAAATAATCTTAAATTATTATTTAATTATTATTTAATTATTATTTAATTATTATTTAATTATTATTTAATTATTATTTAATTATTATTTAATTATCTTATATTTATTATTTATAATTTTTTTATTTTATAATTATATACTTATCATTTATTAATTATTGTTATTATTAATTATTAATTATTTATTTTTTATTTTGTATTTTTAGTGTTTACACTTACAAGACACCCAAAATAGCATATCCTGATCCAAAAAGGTTTTATTATATATACCCTGTATTTAATAGAATTTTTTCAAAAGGAATAATTTAACAGTGATAATTTTTGAATGTTGTTTTATATAGTCTCTAAAATATTTAAGTATTTAAAGTATATTTAAACATCTCTATATTTTAAAAGATTACTTAAAAATTTTATTCTTTGTTATCAGCTCCATAACTAAAATTGTAGGGTATCCCTAGCCCAGCCATGCATATTTACCTTTGCATAGATTAAGAAAAGTTAAAAATAAAAATAATAAGCATATCTTTATTGTCAGGAATTTAAAAAGTAAACGCTTTTAAATGTTTATAGCGCCAGCTTTATATTATTTATTTTCATTTTTATATTTAATTTGAATTTAGTTTTCGGTTGGATTTGTTGGGCTGAGTCACCAGCCTGGTTAACGTGAATTTGTTGTGGGCCTTTAAGTGGCCGTCATGGCAACCGCGATTCCCCGGAAGCCCGAACCCAAACCGAACCTTAATCTAAAACTAACCCTAGACGCAACCGTTGGCCACAACAAACAAAGGAGAAAACATTGCCGAAGCGAAAGGATTTCACAAATTAAAACTCATCAAAAATAAATCAAGGTAGGTACAAATTATGGCCATAGACAAATTAGAAGAAGCGCAGACGAAGGAAAAACCAAAGAAGAACGCCAGCCAGAAAGGTGGAGGAGGAGGAGACAGAAGTGGAGGAGGAGGAGACGGAGGCAACAGCAGCAGGAAGCTAACAAAATATGAAGGGAATGAGGGGAGGGGAATGAGACGCATCCGGTTTTAAAATTCCAGAACAGAGCCCAAAACAGAAAACAGGCAGAGCAGCAAGCAGAGGAGGAAGCAGAGGAGGAAGCAGAGGAGAAGGAGTCAAGACGGGCAGAGCAGCTGGAAGGAAAGCAGGCAGTGAAGGAGGCAGAGGAGAAACCGAGGAACAAGGCTGAAGATCAGGCAGAGAAGCTGACAGAGCTGAAGGCAGAGACATCTTCTATGCCATGGCAGAGGAGTGGAAAGAGGCGGAGGAGGAGAGAATCTGACTAGGGAATCTAGCAGAGAAGATTGGAGTAGAGCTTGGAGAGAAGCTATCGGAGGACTAGAAGACTAGGATGTGCAAAGGAAAAGCTGGCAGAGGAAGGTCTAGAAGTAGCCAAAGGAACTGGCAAAGAAGCTAAAGAGGATTGGACTAAGGAAAAGTTAGAGGAGTAGGTATAAAAATAAGTGAAAGGATTTGCAGGAAGAGCAGCTTAAAGAGAAGAGAGCATAAGGGGATAAGGCCAAATAGTTGGAGCGAAAGCTGGCAAAGGAATAGAAATATGAGCTGAGGAATGAGCATAGAAAAGGAACAATGGAGCAAGTAAGGATGTAGTCAAAGGAAGAGGCAAAGCAGCTGGAAAAGTAGCTAATAGAGGAGCAGGCAGAGTTGAGGCAAAGAGTTGACGAGAAGAGAAGAAAATCTCAGTTAAGGAATGGGCAAGGATAAGGTCAGAGGAGCAAGTGAAGCAAGTGAAGCACTTGGAGCAGCTGACAGGGTAGCCAACAAAGGATTAGGCTAAAGTAGCTTCAGCAAAAGGAGATCTTGGCAGTTCAAACAGTTCCAACTTTCAGTTAGCAAAAGAAGTGACAACAAAGATGACAACAACAGCGACGCCGGCAGCGACGCCGGCAGCGACGCTGGCAGCGCTGGAGCTGCAGTATTTTAAAGCCATCTCGCTCTACCGGCGACGCAGCTACGCGGAATGTGCCGAGGCGTGCAATGCGCTGCTCCAGACTGGCCACGACAGCCACGTGCAGATCTTCGCCAAGGAGGAGGCGGAGCAGGAGCGGGAGCGGGAGCAGGAGCAGGAGGAGGCGGCGGCGGCGGCAGCGGGTCACGGCCGATTGCAGCGGATTGGGCCAAGGCGCAGGCGGGGCGAGACGGAGGCGGGCCTGACGGCACTGGCCACGACCATGCCCACCTGGCTGATGGAGGGCGTGTGGCAGCTGAAGATGCGGGCGCTGACGCAGCGCGTCTACCTGGACGATCTCGAGGTGGACGACGCGGGCGGAGAGGGTGAGTCCAAAAGAGAATATCCCTTATTAACTTTAAAGTATCTCAATCAAATCTTTATTAGTTAATGAGGAAGTGGAATTCGAGCGCATCGCGACCGCAGCTCGGCCCGGGAGCAGCATCAAGACCGCCTTCCAGCCGCGTCCCAGCACCAGCCAACGTCGCTCCACCGGCCACAGCCTGTCCAGCGATGGCATCCGGCCCGGCTCCTCCTCGGCGATGGCGGCCATCAGTCGACCGGGCTCCGCGCTGGGCACACGGCCCGCCTCCCGCTGCGGCACCGCCTCCCGGGTGCGCGCCACCTCCGCGGCGGCGTTCAACGTGGGCGACGCGACGGCGGCGCTTTACCAAGCCTCGCGCCTCAATCCCACCATCTACGCGGAGCGCGAGGCGATTGTGAAGGCGCTCTTCCTCTTCCTCTACTACCACGAGGCGGACGTGACCAAGGCGCACTCGCTCTGCCAGGCGGTGCTCGACGTGCAGCGGCAGAGATTGGGCGCCGGCTCGTTGGCCACTCCGGCGGATGCCGCCCGCTCGGACTGGTGGTGGCAGCAGCAGCTGGGCCGCTGCCTGCTGGCGCTGCACTATCCCCGACGCGCCGAGAGCAGCCTGCAGCAGTCGCTGGCCGCCTTCCCCCATCCGGACACGTATCTGCTGCTGTCCCGACTCTATCAGCGGCTCAGGCAGCCGCAGCGTTCGCTGCTGCTCATCGGCCAGGCCGTGGAGCGGCAGCCCTTCGACGTGACCCTGCGGCTGGAGCAGGCGCGTCTGCACGCCGCTCTGGAGCAGCGCGAGGATGCACTGCAGCTGTATCGTTTGGCGGCCAGGCTGCAACCGATTAATGTGGAGGCGCTGGCCAGCATTGCCGTGGGCTACTTTTACGAGGGCAATCCGGAGCTGGCGCTGATGTATTATCGGCGCATCCTCTCGCTGGGCGTGCACAGCGCTGAGCTCTACTGCAACATCGCCCTGTGCTGTCTCTATGGCGGCCAGATCGATCTCGTGCTGCCTTGTTTTCAGCGCGCCCTCCTGATGGCCACGCAGCCCGAGCAGAAGGCGGACGTTTGGTATAATCTCAGCTTTGTGGCCCTGGTGAGTTATCTGTTATTGTCTCTGTTACTGTTAATGTTAATGTTACTATTTATATTGCTATTGTTACTCTTAGTCTTACTCTAACTCCTACTGTTAACGTCAATGTTAATGTAAATGTTAGTGCTACTACTTCTGTTACTGTTACTGTTAATGTTACTGTGACTGTTACTGTTCCAGCTAATGTCACTGCTACTGTTACTCTAGCTGATACTGTTTATGTTACTGTTACGGTTAATGTAACTATTTCTATCGCTCTTACTATTTCTATGTTATTCTTACTCTTACTCCTACTGTTAATGTCACTGTTAGTGTTAATGTTAGAATTTTTATTGCTGCTTCTGTTATCCTAACTGTAACTGTTAATGTTACTATTCCTGTTGCTGTTACTGTTACTGTTACTATTACTCTAACTGTTACTGTTACTGTTACTACAACTGTTACTATTACTCTAACTGTTACTGTTACTGTTACTGTTACTGTCACTGTTACTGTTGCTGTTGCTGTTACTGTTACTGTTACTCTGACTGTTCCTATTCTCTCACACAACCCTTTATTTTCACAGACCTCGGGTGACTTCAGCCTAGCCAAGCGCTGTCTCCAGCTGTGCCTCACCGCCGACGCACGCGATGGCGCCGCCCTGAACAACCTGGCCGTGCTGGCGGCGCACAGCGGAGACATAATGGGCGCCAAGTCATATCTGAATGCGGCCAAGGATGTGGTGGTCGAGTCGGGCGAGGTGAAAGCCAATCTGCACTACATGGATCTCAACTACAAGCTTTGATTTATTGGCAAATAAAGTTGAGTTTATTAGGATTAGGGTCGCTGCAGCCATTCGTAGATTGTGGGCAGGCCCACTTTGGTCACAGCGCTGGCCTCCACAATGGTCACCTGCTGGCGGATTTGCTTCTGCAGCTTGGACATTTGCAGCATTAGCAGCGCCTCGTTGCGCATCTGGCGATAGGAATAGTCCATTTTGGTCAGCACCAACAAAATGCGCACCTTCTGCAGACGCGGCTCCGTCAGAATCGAATAGAAGAGCACGCCTGCCAACAAAATATACTCAGAAGAGAGAGAGATTTGCTTTAATTTCTTTGAACTAACCCGCAGCTGATATCTGGCACAGATTGGAGGCATCCACCACATAGATGAGCTTCTTGACGTCCTCGAAGTATTGGCTCTGACGCCACAGAGGCGCCATGCTGCCGCCAATTTCCAGCACCTGTATAAACTTGGGCAGATGCTTGCTGGCGTGCGGCGTGACGCCAGCAGCTGCGTCCGTTGGCGGCCTGGGCCTGTCGCCGTGTGGGGACTTGACGGGGAAAAAAATGCGAAAGATGCCCGTGCCAATGGTGGGCATTGAATAGCTCGTCTCGTCTATGGAGTCGGGCTCCTGCAGGGCCTTGAGCAGATGGGTCTTGCCCGCACGCTTGGGACCCAGACAGATGCACGACATTGCTTGCTATAAAAAACTATATCGATTTAACAACAAATTAGCCTAGGCAACCAAATTTTAAAAAATCGTTGCTTAATTTGTGGCGCCATCTGTTGGTTTTAAGCCTAAACATCCTGAGGTGAGTTGTCATACTTTTAGTGTTGCACAGCGCGCAAATGTAAGTGCAAACTCACGCTGTTATAAAGCTGTGACAGTCGCAGCTGTCAAAAAATCAAATTCGCATTATTTTTGTTATTTTACGCTACTTTGCCTAAAACTAAAGAAACATTAAATTGTTGCACTATTAACAAGCAAATAACGTGAGTTTTTCAACACAGCTTAAAGCAACAACTCCACAACAGTTGACACCAAAAACATATGTTTGACAAAACACAAAACAAATCTCAAAAATAAATAAAATTACAGTTATAAAATGTGTGAATTCCAGAGCAAAAACGAACAAAGTGGTTTCAAAAAGCAATTTTCAATTGATATTGAAGGCATTAACACGGAATTCGTGTTCAATGAGTTCGACAACAAATGGCTGCTGCTGGTCACGCAGCTGGGCAAAATGCCGGCACTCTTCAATGTGGCCTTCGACGTGAAGCGGGACCATCGAGTGCTGCCCTATTTGCATGGCCCCGTGGACAATCCGGAGTTTCATGTGTCGGTGCCGGTGACAATTAACTGCTGTATGGGTGCCGACTCGGATGAGATACGCGGCGGCATTCAGTTCCTGATCAATAAGACTGCGCTCAACAAGTGCCCCACAGAACTGGTGATCGGATTGGGCCTCAAGCAATTGGACACGGCCAGTTTGCGAGCCATCGCCCAAGTGTTGGAAAATGGCATATTATAAGCGTGTTTTAAACTCAATAAACATTAAAACTCAAAAGATATCGCATCACTAAGCAAATATTTATATTTTCTCGCGTTTGTACATTAAAACGTGTACGAAAAGTGTGAAAATAAAAACATCACTTCACATACACGGGATTGGATGTTGTTTCGGTATGTTTGCCACTGCATTAAATGCCGTTGCTGCTGTTTAATCGAAAAGACCGAAGCCCATATCGTCGTCGGAGACATCAGACTCCTCCTCCTTCTTCTTCTCCTCTTTCTTGGCCTCAGCGGCGGGCGCATCGGAGGCAGCTGGTGCAGCAGCACCGCCCGCTGGGGCAGCGCCAACGCCGGAGCCAATGTTGGTGATCAAGTCCTTAACGTTGATACCCTCCAACGCCTTGGCGAAGAGACCGGGCCAGTAGGGCTCAACCTCAACATTAGCGGCCTTCAAGATGGTCGAGATTTTCTCACCCTGCAAATGTCCAGAAACGAATATATAATTATAATCCAGCTTATAGTGTATAGATGTACAGCAGCATGTTCAAATCAACAAGAAATGACTTAGGATTGTCGTAATTATTGTAGATTTGATTCCAGTTTGGTTTTTTTTTTTCAACTTACGGTGACGGCAACATCATCATCAACCAGGATGAGGGAGGCGTAGACGCATGCGAGCTCAGCTTTTGTCGACATATTTAAACTGTGAGCTTAATTAATAATTGGTGCAAGTTGCCAAAAATTAATGTTTTATAATAATCGGCCTTAGCTCGAAAGAGAACAAGCACACGGAACAAAATCCTAAACCGGAAAGAACGAAACGGCAAGAAGTTGGCTGCGCCTCACAATATATGCGTCGATGCGCTGTGAATGGCTAAACGGTACTTCCCAACACTGCCTTAAAACGTAAACAAACTTCGATAATTACATATATATATTGGTCTATCGAATAGCTAGTAAACAATAAAACCGCGCGTAAAATGGAAGATATAGAAATTAAGAATGAAAAGGAATCTATACTAGAAGAAAAACCCGAAGTTAAGCCTCTTGAAGAGCTTGCGAGTGATGTAAATAAAATAGATTCGCTCAAAGCGCTCGGTCCCTTTATTGCTGCACGGGAAAATAGCCAAAACACAGTTTATTTGAGCGATGTGCCGGCGATCTGCAAGGAGGAGCCCTGCATGTTGGGCGTGGATGAGGCTGGCCGAGGACCCGTGCTCGGTCCTATGGTGTACGGTATCTCCTACTGCCCGCTGCAGAGCAAAAGTGCTTTGGTTGACTTAGGCTGCGCGGACTCAAAACAGTTGACTGAGGAGAAAAGAGAGATCATTTTCAATGATATGAACACGCTGGAGTATGCCAACAGCTGCATTGGCTGGGCCGTGGAAATCATTTCACCCAATGTGATCAGCAACAGCATGTACCGACGCACCAAATGCTCTTTAAATGAGGTCTCCATGGACTCGGCAATGGGTCTCATTCAGGCTGCGATCGATGCGGGCGTAAATATCGCCGAGGTTTATGTGGACACGGTGGGTCCGCCGGAGAAATACCAGGAGAAACTGCTCAAACGGTTTCCCAATTTCAAAATAACAGTGGCCAAAAAGGCTGATTCCACCTATCCGATTGTCTCGGCGGCCAGTATATGCGCCAAAGTCACACGCGATCATGCCCTAAAGGTCTGGCAATTCCCCGAGGGCTTGGTCATCAAGGACAACGCCTTTGGCAGTGGCTATCCCGGTGATCCGGTCACCAAGCGTTTCCTCACCGAGAACATTGATCTGGTCTTTGGCTTTCCACGCCTGGTGCGCTTCAGCTGGTCCACGGCGGAAAATGCGCTCGCCGACAAGGCCTTCAACATGGAGTTCGATGAACCCGATTCGGAGAAGCCCAAGTTTGCGGGTGCAAAGCTAACCAAGTTCTTTAAGGGCACCACCAAAACGGGCGAAGTGAAGCGCGAGGAATGCCGCTTCTTCAAGCAGTGCCACTTGGATAATGTAACCGAGTTTTAGACTTCCTATCAAATATTTATAGCCCACAAATGTTCTCAATATAAACTATTATTAAGCGTGAAAACAAGCTTCTATTTACTTCGAAGAGAGTTTAAGCTGATAACAAAATTTAGCAAAATTGGCAGCACTCAGGGTTAACCCATGAGTAAAGTTTTTTTTTTCTAAGATAAAGAATTTAATATTCATACTTTTTATAGTTTCGGAGGAAACAAGCGTTATTCTTAAATGCTGATAGCCGCGACTTCCTACGAAATTCCATACGGAATGAATAAAAACGCGCTTTTAATTTGTTTTTTTTTTTGAGCTTTAATTAATTGTAGCCGCTCTTAACGCCATTCTTTAAAATTAGTATTGTTTACACTCTACGTTGGGATGCAGTTACACTGTTCGAATGTATGCGTGAATCGGTTGTTATCCATTATTAGTTTTGGATCCGCTTCCGTTTCCGTTTCCCGGCGACTAACTACACTTTTGCATGCATTATATGTGCTTAGGTCTAACGATAAAAGGTTGCTCGATTAAGACTTAAATTGGGTCTGGACCACACTGCGTTCATGTATACAAAATAACAAAATGCATCAAGTTATACTAAACGAGTTCTCTCTGTATAAAAAAGAATACTTAGAAACATATGGAGCTTACGGCTAAATAAAAAAGCGTATCTACGATAGCTGAGAGTTTGCCACGCGAGGCGTAATGGAAACTAGGTTTGCCACGCCCACGCGGCACAACTTCAGCACACCGTAGTAAGGTGGATAGCGTAGAGCATAAGTTGAGGGTAGAACATTGTAGAGGAAAGGAGAACATTAAAGAAGACATTCAAAACAAAAGCGAGTAGGAGGAGCACATAAGAATTAGAAATAAGTTCTTCAATAAACGTAACCTAAAAGCTGCTGGGAGCTGGCAGAGGTTTCAATTGCTGCTGCTGTGGTTGCTGTTGCTGCTAGTGCGGCTGTGGATCAGAACTTCCTGAGGTCCAGCACAAAGACACTGCCATCTGATGCACTGGCACCCACCTTGGTGCCCTTGGAGTTCCAACAGACTTCGAAAATGCCGCCAGTGCCCTTGTAACTGTGCACTAGCTGTCCGGTCTGCGTGCTCCAGATGTGCACGCACTTGTCAAAGCTGCCCGATGCCAGATGCTTGCCATCCGGACTGAAGGCCACCGAATAGACGGGCTCCGTGTGCTTGGTAAGCGTATGTATGCAGCTGCCCCGCTCCACGTCCCACAGACGCACCGTGGAATCGAACGAAGCTGAGGCGAGTATCAGGTTTGTGTTGGGATTGTTAGTGCCTGGGCCGGTGGGTGACCATTTTATCGTGTAGATCTCCTTGGAGTGCGCCTGCAGATCGTGACAGCAACGATCGCGCGTCATACTCCAGATCTTCAGAGTCATGTCATCCGAGCAGGAGGCCAGCAGCTGACCCTGCGGACACCATTTGATTGCATTCACCTCGTTTGTGTGGCCGCGGAACGTTTTGATCGGCTCGTTCATGCCCAGCCGACACACGTGTATCCGCTGATCTGTGCTGCACGAGGCAAACGACTGATTCGACTGCCAGTCGACGTCCAAGGCAGGCGCACTATGGAAGGCAAACTGTTGTGTGCACTGACCCGTCGAGGCGTCCCAAATGATCGTTGTCTTGTCGACGCCCGCGGACAGTATATAATTACCGCACTTGTTCCATTTCAGCGCGAATATGGGACCCTTGTGCTGACCCAGCGTTGACGCCAGACGGCCGTCTGTTTTCCAGATGCGCGCGTAGCCATCGTAGCTGCCCGTGGCCAGAAGCGAACCATCGCACTGCAAGGGAAACAATTAAATGTGAGTCTCGATGATCGATTAATCGATTAATACACGCTGGCTACTTACGTTCCAGTCGAGCGAGGTCACATCCTTGTTGCTGGGCACCTCGGCGCCACCCTTCTGTATGCAGTGGCGCAGCACAAGCTGACTGGAGTTGGCATTCGCATCGGACATGTCCCAAATGCGTGCGGTGCTGTCGCCGGATCCACTGGCGAGGAGATCTCGACTGGGATTCCAGGCGCAGATGAACACTTCACTCTCGTGACCGCGCAGCACGCGCGCCTTCGATTCAGGTATCTCGATGCTCTGATCAATGTCCATTGCCTCCACGACCGCGCTGCCGGGCGTGCCGGTCCCGCTGCCGCCTCCACTTCCAGTGCCGCCTCCGCTGCCGGATGTGGTGCTGCTGGGCACAGCGCTCTGAGCCGTTGTCGGGCAGGAGGACTGCACATTATTGCCCTGGGCGCCCACACGCGTGGCAGCTGCGGTGCCCGTTCCGCTCGGCGCCTTGGCGCCAGCTGCAGCAGTTCCGGCAGTCGTTGTACCCGCCTCCGCATTTGCGCCGACGGGCACAGCGGGCGTCGCACCTGTCGTCGGTTGTTCCACACTGCTGGCTGTGCTGCTGTTGCCATTGGTGGACGTGGACGAGGCGGCGTCATCTGCGCTTGTGGTATTTGGATAGCCCGTGGTACTAGCAGCGCCGGATTCATTTGCTCCCGCCTTTTTATTAGCGCCTGCAGCTGCTCCGGCAGCGGCAGTGTCTGCGTTCCCGCTTGCCGCAGCTGTTGCAGAGTTGGCAGTTGTGCCGGCAGCTGTGCCACTGCCATTATTATTGCCGCTGGCAGTGGCATTATTGTTCGATGCCGGATTTCCACTGGAGTCCACCTCAGTGGTGTCGGCGCCAGTGCTGCCCGTTGGCGTACTGGTGCCCGTGTTGGCATTGGCACCCTTGGCAGCGCCCGCAGTCGCGTTCCCAGTGCCCGGCTCGATTTTAATCTCGGTTTTTGTATTGTTATTCGCATTTGCATTCGCCGGAGTGCTGGTGTCGACGGCGCCTGGTTTGCCCGGCTCTGTTTTGACTATGGGCTTGAGCGGTTTCACTTCCGGCATGACGGCGTCTATCAGACTCAGCCCTTCAATAGGCCGCGCTACCTCACCATCCTCACCCACGCTCCACTCCACTTCCGTGTAGAGCAGACCTTTTTGCAGTATGGTGAGCAGGGCGGCGGGCGGGACGAGAGCACCATTGATGTTGCTCTGCGAGATGTGAGATTCAATGCCAAACACGTAGGCCGAGTGCAGAAATCCTAAAAGCGGAAAAAACGGGTAGGTGAGAAAGAGAGTGAGAGGGGAGGTTTAGCAATGACGCCTCATTAGCGCAACGTTGTCGCCGACTCACCTGACTCCTGTAGATATCGGAAAACTAGAAAGTTTACCTCGTCGCTGGAAAAACTCATGTTGGAACGCTTGGCACACACGCCCACTCCCTCGTCTGCGGCTCTGGCTGCTCTGGTTTCCTATTGATTCGGCAAAAGCACGCAATTCTTTGGCCAGTTTTATGGCGGCTGCGCTGATTCTGATGATAACACGGCGCTGGCAGTACGTAACACATGCGTAACTAGTTTAATACGCTTCACTTGATCTGTGGTATGTAATTATTATGTTTTCGGGCGCTCGCTTAGTGCACTTTAAAATGCGTTAGCATATTTCCTTGGAGCACACAAATAATAAGAAGAGAACTACAAATAGTCGACGACCACTCGGCATATGCAACGCTGTAGCGCAAAAAATGGCGGAGTTGTAAAATGGCAGTGCTGCAAAGTGTGCGCGTGTCTTATTGGTAGCATTTTGCAGCACTTACCACGAAATGCGCCAGTTGCGTGCGTTTATCAACACTGTGTCCGCTAGATGGCTGTTGCATGGAGAGGAGAGTAGAGGAAAAATCAATAGAAATTTTCATTTCGTGAAATGCCTGGCTGCTCTGCTTGTTTTGCGTTAGTTTACAATTAATAACAGCAAATCGAACGCAATTTGAAACCACGCTCGGGTTACATAAAGTGCTAAATCGGCAATACACACACACATACACATTCCGCGGCCAACACCCAAAGAAAACCCAAAAAAATCAGCAGCAGCCGCAGCCGTGAGAAAGCCAAACGAAACGACACAAATTCCAGCGAACTCTGCAAAAACAATTTGGCTGCACCGCCTCTTAAAAAGTAAGCAGCAGCCGCAGCAACGTTTCGCATTTGAGTCTTGCCTTGCAGCAATTGTGTTATGTCTTAAAAAAAGAAAAGAGACGTAAATATAATTTTGGAACGTTTCATTGTGCTGTAGTTTTTTGCGGTTTGTGCAAATAAAACGACTTCGTCATCTTGCGGCCGTTCGCTGTGGTTCATGTGAAGAGTAAAAAAAAAGTGACGTCGACTGCGACGGCGACTACGAGACGTGACATGAAAGCAAAATATGTGCTAGCAACAACAAAGGGCTCCAGCCGGCGGCGCTGATCTTGGCTCTAATAATAAATAATAAAACATTTATTTACTCAAACAAGTGCAAATTGTGATAAAAGTTGCATTAAGGTCATTGTGAACCGAAACGTTATCAGGCTGGCAGTTGTAGTCGTTGTTGCTGTTTTAAATATATAAAAATATATATATATATATATATATATAAAGAAATATATGTACACTGCAAGTGCTGCCAACGCGTTTGCCAAAATATAATCGTGTGTGGGCTGCGGAGGGGGCGTATGTTGGGTTTGCCAAATGTCAAAAGTTCAAATTGCGCCAAATATGCCTGCAGCAATTATTGCCAAATGTTATCGATATCAATTGATTGTTAAACAAATATATCATTTCCAACAGGTCTTCATCTGCTGAGAGCGGCGACCCCCCAAACGAGAGCGCAAACAAAAGAGAGTGAGAGTGGGAGAGAGTAACAGAAGAACATACATATACACTGTTTTCGAAAGCAAATCAAAATTTTGCATTCATCAGTCTCAGCAGCTGTCTGCAGCAAGTGGCAACGTCGCACAGTTGTCGCCGCTAAACCGAACGTTAAATTTGTTGTTGCTGTCGTTGGAAGCTTGAGCGATAAGAGCGCCGCATCGACTCGAGCGCTCGAACAGATTTTTCTTCGCCCCGAGTTTGCATAAAACCAGCGAAAATTAACAAGCTAACTACAATGGCGCCGGTGAGGGGGGATGGCATGAGAGGCCTGGCCGTGTTCATATCGGATATAAGAAATTGTAAGTAAACACATGCATTCACGAACACATACACTTACATATGTACATATATAAATTTACGTTCACAAAGTGCAGGTTATTGCATACGTAACTTTGTAATAGGCTGCTTGTTTTATTTTGATATGTTCTAATTCAATTTATCAGCGCTTTTCTTATCCAAATTCATATATTCATAACTCTCATAGGGGCGTCAATGTCGACATTTCTTGTTCAATTACGCGCAGAGTCGCAGTTCACGCAGTCGCCTCAACGCGGGGCGGCTTTCATATCTGTTTGCATATGTGTCCCTCTGTCCATGTGTGTGTTTGTGTGTGTGCTACTGTGTACCGCAAATTGTTTGTACGCTGTAGCCTTAACTTGTCGCTTCACTCAGCGCTCTTTCATTCCCATTTATCGTAGTAGAATACATAACGGCCCATTGCCGTTTAACTCGCCAGCATATCTATTGCGTGGCCGCTCTCTTTAAGTGATCCAATCGGTGACTGGTACTAATTGTCGCGAGAGAGTATGTACTGACGAGAGAGGGAGAGAAAGGGAGAAAAGAGAGTTGTTATTTCCGGCTGATCATTTTGGGCTTAGTCGGCTGCCGCCCCCTGACTGATAAAGTACCTTGACCCACTACCAACTAGTTAAAGATTCAACATAAAGCTTATCCTGATACTAAACTACGAAATTGAAGATCGTATAACCTATCAATTATATATATATATATATATATATATATATGCAATGACATTTTATTTTTTAAGAGGTTTCATTCATCTAAAGTCAAATTGCGATAAGGGTTTCTTAAAAGCACAATGAAATACAAAAATTTATGTTTACTTGTTAAAAACTTGAGATATTTTAAAGTATCAGAAAAAATGAGGTATTTTTCTTATCCACACAAAAAGTTATGTATTAACCGATTCCTAATCCGTTTAATTATCAGATTCCTTTAGTCGTTGTTTTATTAGATCATTTATTTTATTACTTATGCGAATGCATTACACAACCAACAGACAATTTGGGTATTCTCAACTTAACCTTGACCTTTTAGCAATAGTAATTTTATATGGCCCACACTCATTTTGTACTTTAATTTGGACAGGTAAAAGCAAAGAAGCGGAAGTGAAGCGCATAAATAAAGAATTGGCCAACATAAGGAGCAAATTTAAAGGCGATAAAACGCTCGATGGCTATCAGAAGAAGAAATATGTGTGCAAGCTGCTCTTCATATTCCTGCTGGGCCATGATATTGACTTTGGCCACATGGAGGCGGTCAATCTGCTGTCGTCCAACAAATACTCAGAGAAGCAGATCGTGAGTAAATCTTTAATTGCAATTTTTAATTGAAATTATTACAAATATACCCATACTCAAATTGAACAAAATTTTACAGGGCTATCTGTTCATTTCGGTGCTGGTGAATACGAACAGTGATCTGATCCAGTTGATCATCCAGTCGATCAAGAATGACTTGCAGTCAAGGAATCCGGTACATGTGAATCTCGCGCTGCAGTGCATCGCCAATATTGGCAGCCGTGACATGGCCGAGTCCTTTTCGAATGAGATACCCAAGCTGCTCGTCTCGGGCGATACCATGGATGTGGTCAAGCAGTCGGCGGCCTTGTGTCTGCTGCGTCTGTTCCGCTCATCGCCAGATATTATACCGGGCGGCGAGTGGACCTCGCGCATTATACACTTGCTCAACGATCAGCATATGGGCGTGGTAACGGCGGCCACGTCGCTTATCGATGCGCTTGTCAAACGCAATCCGGACGAGTACAAGGGCTGCGTTAATCTGGCCGTGTCGCGTCTGTCGCGCATTGTCACCGCCAGCTATACGGATCTGCAGGATTACACGTATTACTTTGTGCCGGCACCGTGGCTGTCGGTGAAGCTGTTGCGTCTGCTGCAAAACTACAATCCGGTCACCGAGGAGACCGGTGTGCGGGCTCGCCTCAACGAGACGCTGGAGACCATCTTGAATAAGGCACAGGAGCCGCCGAAGAGCAAGAAGGTTCAGCATTCGAATGCCAAGAACGCTGTCCTCTTCGAGGCCATCAATCTGATTATACACAGCGACAGCGAGCCGAATCTGCTTGTGCGCGCATGCAATCAGCTGGGCCAGTTCCTCAGCAACCGAGAGACCAATTTGCGTTATTTGGCGCTGGAGTCCATGTGTCATCTGGCGACGTCGGAGTTCTCGCACGAGGAGGTGAAGAAACATCAGGAGGTGGTTATACTTTCTATGAAAATGGAAAAGGATGTTTCGGTGCGCCAAATGGCTGTTGACTTGCTGTATGCCATGTGCGATCGCGGCAATGCCGAAGAAATTGTTCAGGAGATGCTCAACTATCTGGAGACAGCCGACTACTCCATACGCGAAGAGATGGTACTCAAGGTGGCCATACTGGCTGAGAAATATGCCACGGACTACACCTGGTAAGTGTCTCAGCTTGAATCTCGTTTCCAGTACGTTAGTAATGTTTGCTTTACAGGTACGTGGACGTCATTCTCAATCTAATACGCATCGCTGGCGATTATGTGTCGGAGGAGGTCTGGTATCGTGTCATTCAGATTGTCATCAATCGCGAGGAGGTGCAGGGCTATGCAGCGAAGACCGTTTTCGAGGCACTGCAGGCGCCCGCCTGCCACGAGAACATGGTCAAGGTGGGCGGCTATATATTGGGCGAGTTTGGCAATCTGATTGCGGGCGATTCGCGCTCGGCGCCGCTGGTGCAGTTCAAGCTGCTGCATTCCAAATACCATCTGTGCTCGCCCATGACGCGCGCCCTGCTGCTCTCCACGTACATTAAGTTCATCAATCTGTTTCCCGAGATACGCACCAACATCCAGGAGGTGTTCAGGC
The DNA here is from genome assembly GCA_004143845.1 of Drosophila lacertosa. Classification (NCBI taxonomy): domain Eukaryota; kingdom Metazoa; phylum Arthropoda; class Insecta; order Diptera; family Drosophilidae; genus Drosophila; species Drosophila lacertosa. The sequence continues at coordinate 828,551 of SCDZ01000017.1, read as the reverse complement.
AGCACAGCAATTTGCGTTCGGCCGATGCGGAGCTGCAGCAGCGTGCCAGCGAATATCTGCAGCTGAGCATTGTGGCGTCAACCGATGTGCTGGCCACGGTGCTCGAGGAGATGCCATCGTTTCCGGAACGTGAGAGCTCCATACTCTCTGTGCTCAAGAAGAAGAAGCCTGGCCGTGTGCCCGAGAATGAGATACGCGAATCGAAGAGTCCGGCGCCTGCGTCCATTACGCAGAACAACGTGCACATCAATCATAACAGCAAAATGAATAGCAATGCCAATGCCAACGCCGATCTGCTGGGCCTCAGCACGCCGCCCGCCAACAACATCAACAACATGAACAACAGCAACAACTCCGCGCTGCTCGATGTGCTGGGCGACATCTATGGAAACAACAATGCCGCCGTCTACAACACCAAGAAGTTTCTGTTCAAAAACAATGGAGTGCTCTTCGAGAACGAAATGCTGCAGATTGGCGTCAAGTCCGAGTTCAGGCAGAATCTGGGCCGTTTGGGTCTATTTTACGGCAACAAGACGCAAGTGCCGCTGACGGTGTGTACTTTATTTAACTTATTTATATTTTGTTATGTTTTTAATATCAAATTACTTCTCTTCTAGAATTTTAATCCCGTCTTGCAATGGACCGGCGATGAGGCGCTCAAGTTGAATGTGCAAATGAAGGCCGTGGAGCCAACGCTTGAGGCGGGAGCACAAATCCAGCAGCTACTGACAGCTGAATGCATTGAGGATTATGCCGATGCGCCCACAATTGAGATCAGCTTCCGCTATAATGGCACACAACAAAAGTTCAGCATCAAATTGCCGCTGACCGTGAATAAGTTCTTCGAGCCAACCGAAATGAATGCCGAGTCTTTCTTTGCGCGATGGAAGAATCTCAGCGGGTAAGTAATTGGTTACATGTCCTGCTTCTTAAGCTAATTCAATTCACACACACAGCGAACAGCAGCGGGCGCAAAAGGTTTTCAAAGCTTCACAGCCGCTGGACTTGGCCGGCGCACGCAATAAGCTAATGGGCTTTGGTATGCAGCTGCTCGATCAGGTTGATCCCAATCCAGATAATATGGTCTGTGCGGGCATAATACACACGCAATCACAGCAGGTGGGCTGCCTGATGCGACTGGAGCCCAATAAGCAGGCGCAGGTAAGCAATCACTCGAGTTGAATATAGAAGCTCAAAGTTAAACTGTTGTGTCCTCATTTGTAGATGTTCCGATTAACTATACGCGCCAGCAAGGAGACAGTGACACGCGTGATTTGTGATCTGTTGTCGGATCAGTTTTAAGGCTGACCGACGGACCAGGCAGACAGACAGCAGAAAGCAGCTACTTCTGTACGCGTGTAACTGGAGATATGTCTAGGGAGCTACTGCAGCAACCAACATTTACAATGCACAATCCTAATCACCTAGAGAATGATATCAAAACAAAGTATATAATGACATGTTTCCTCAAAAGATCCCTATATGCGAACTAAGTTTAAGCCGTTAATTGTGCTATGCCCTAGCCCACGCCCACGCCACGCCTCTACACACATGTTTACCTCCTCTACACACACCACCTTTACACACACACACAAACACACACACTGTACTTTTTCGCAAACAGCAGCGAGTTTTATTTCTCTCCCATTTTCAGCGCATGCAATTTTCCACATGTTTTATATATTTCTTAACGCGCTAGTTGTTAAAATGCGTCTGATTTTCCATTTTCAATATACTTATTATTATTATTATTATTATTTCTTGTAATTGCTAAAGAGAGAGAATTCTTTGTAAATGTTAAGCTCAAAAAGTTCATTAGAAAAACATAATTAGATTATGTTGTATGACAAGCATTAGCAGTTGGATATTACTAAATATATATATTTATATATATATATATATAAAAAAACAAAAAATCATACCAGCATACATACATATACCTAGTATATATATAAAATGATATATATATATATATATAAACATTGTTGTAATAAAGCAGCAAAATGCAAAAATTATAAACAATTTATAAATGGAATGATATAAATACACAATTCGTTATGTTATTAACAACAAATTATTACGCATAAATGCAACAAAAAAAAAAGAAATGAAAAACGAAAATAAAATTCAATGTTTAGTGTTTTTTGATTGTGAGATTGTGGAGGCGACCGCTGAGTTTTGACAGGAGCTGAGCAGAGTAGGCAGGATGAAGGCAAACGCGCCGTTAAATCTCATTAAATGATAGACAAATAATTAGATGGTGAAAATCACATACAAATTTTTCGATTAACACACACACACACACACTTACACACATACAAACATTACATTAAACATTGTTGAACTTGAACAAACTAATATAAAAAAAAAATAAAGTATACTACAAAATACAACTACAAGTACATATATAATATATATATACATCTATATATATATATATATATATAAATATTAAAGGACAAGCATTACAACAAATTATTATACGTATAGCAAAAATTCTCGATTGATCCTGAGCATGTACTATGTATTATTTCGTATATGTACCATAGATATGTATGTAAAAAAAAAAAGAAGCAGAATAGATGAAAGTAACGCAAGCAAATATAGAAATTGTTCGAAATTCAAAATCCAAGTCGAAATTTTGTTTGACATAATCATAATAAGTACATATATCAATCAGCAAGTATTAACTATTCCCCCTGATGTGCATCTGAAGCGCCATAAAATGTTGCAGGCAAGAAACACAAGAAACAAATAAGTATATTTAATAATACTTGGATAATAAATTAAATGAATAAATAAAATATACACCAATTTTTTAGCTATTATTTGCATGCAATTTGGAAAATTCATTTTCTAATGGTGCGATAGTTAAATTGTTAAACGAATTCCACAATAAAAAGAGATTACAACAAAAATGACTACAACAACAAGAACAAAAAACAACAATAAAACCAACTACAGATAGCAAATGCAGGAATTTAACTGTAAACATAATGAAATATGTATTTAAAATAAATAAAAATCTATCGAAATTTGAAAAATGAAAAATGTTTCTAGTCAATTCTTCAGTTTCCTAAATGATATCGATATCAAACTAAACCTTCGGATTACGTTACAATAGGTAACTTTATTACAAATACATGTACAGCATTATTTAATTATAACATTATGTAATTAGTGCGTCAACAATTGGATAACTAGGTGAATTCTTAGATCGCATTCAGCTTGAATCTGGCGTTTATGTTCACGGAGCTCAGCTCCGTAACCAGAAACTTGAACGAGAATGGGATTTCAATCATGGAGACGCCGCTGCTATCACCGCACAGGCGACACGTGTCCGGCTTGGAGGACAAGCCGCCGGTCTCGTTGCGCTTGATGATCTGCTGTAAGGGCGCCAGAATGCTGCCGCACTTGTGGCACACCAGCGTGTGCGTCTTGTCCGAGTTGTGAAAGAGTCGATCCTGCAGTAAATAGGCAGCGCCGTGCGAGATCAAAGCATCGCGTTCCATCTCACCGAAGCGAACGCCGCCACCGCGTTTGCGTCCCTTGATGGGCTGATTGGTGCGCGCCTCGACGGCGCCCGTGGAACGCACCTGCCACTTGTCGAAGACCATGTGCCGCAGGCGCTGATAGTGCACCACGCCAAAGAATATGTCCGCTGTCATCTCGCGTCCATCGACGCCGGAGTAGAGACGCTCAGTGCCGTAGTAGTTGTAGCCGCCCGCCTCCAGCATTTTGCCGAAGTAGTCGATGGCTGTGTTGTCCTCCGAGAAGCGGAAGGGCGTCGCATCGTAGACGCCGCCATGGACTGCAGCGCTCTTGCCGGCCATTGTCTCGATCATCATGGCGATTGTCATACGCGAGGGGAAGCCGTGCGGATTGAACACAATGTCCGGTATGAGGCCCGATTCGGTGAAGGGCAAATCCTCGGCGGGATACTTCTGTGAACAGATGCCCTTTTGGCCGGCACGCGAGGCGAACTTATCGCCAATGGTCGCCGGACGTGCAACACGCAACGTTATGCAAACGGTCTTGCGGGGCGTCAGCTCAAAGCTGCCCAACTGACGCACGCTGTCCACAATGCAGTCCTCCTTCTCGTCCATCTTGACCACCTTGAAGGTGGACACCTCACCGTCGAAATAGCAGTACAGGGGAGAACCGTAGCTGAGCTTGGCACCCGGATGCGGCAGACCATCCGTGTCGAGAAACTTGACCAGTTCCGGCATGTGTGGATGACGCGCGAAGTAACTTTGCTTCTTGGACAGCTGCACGAACTTGGACTTGTAGATGCTGCCGTAGGCAAAGCCACGCTCGTAGGCCGACTTGTTGATGATCATGGCATCCTCCATGTCGTAGCCAGTGTACGAAATGACAGCCACAATGGCATTGGTGCCCATGGCAAAGTCATCCAGCTGTATGTTGTCGTAGTGCACTGGTCGGAACAGCGGCGTCGCTGGCGTCTGCAATCGATATAGTTTGTTGGCCGCCTGCTTGGGCCAGTTAAGACAGGGCGTGCCCATCGTCTGTTTGCCCATCTGACACTGGTACATGTTACGGGGCGATTGATTGTAGTCCGGCATGGGTATCAAGTTGGCCAGGTTGCTCATGAAGTGCGTCTTGGAGAGCTCCAGATGTGTGGTGAAATCCGGATACATTTCCTTCTCGTCTATGGCTATCTCCATGTACAGCTGCTCCAGCGTACCAATGTATTCGACTCGCTGATACTTGAGATTCCACACGGGACGCATCATGCGCGCCGTACCCGTGGCGAGGAACAGACCGGGAAATTGGCCATTTTTCTTGGCCGGTATAAAACCAATCTCCATCATTGCAGGCACTTGACCCGTGATTTTGGCATACCGCAAGTCCTCGACCATTTTGGTGGCCTCTGTCTGGAATATGTGGCCCAAGTGCTTGCCATCCAAGAACACCACATACAGCTTGGCATCCGGAAGGCCTTGCTGCGTTAAAGGTATCATGCCCATCTCAAGCAGCATAGACGGAATAGCCTGTGAATAGTAAGAGTGGACTTAAAGTTGATAGGCTTTAAATGAGATTAGTTAACTCACCTGCACCAGCTTGGGATCGGGACGCTTGGATATCTCACAGGTGAGTGTCAAGTGATTGAGCAGACCGCAGGGCGTTCCATCGGGCGTGTGCACCGGACAGATAAAGCCCCAGGCATCGGGCAGCAGCTGACGCGCCTCCGTTGTGCGCATGGTGGTGAAATAGGAGCCACGATGAATGGCCCGAAAGTGGGACATGTAGCGCATCCGATTGATGTTCTCCGCCATAATGACGAGACCGCTGTTCTGCATCAGGCCCAGGCCGGTGCGTGAGGCCACGTTGCCGGTGGCCAGAAAGGATTCGATGGCACGTCCGACGCCGCCCGCCTGCCGCATGCACTGCGTCATAATGCTGCTGGTCACGAGCGAGTCGGGCGTGCTGAGCTTCTTCAGCAGGCACTTGCGCAGCTGCAGCAGCCACATCTCGATGCGTTCGCCCAGGTACTTCTGGTACAGATGACCCGGCAGCAGCACCTCCTGCATCATGGCCGAGTCGACATTCTCCACTTTGAACTTGCCCTGGGCGCACTGGAAAAGCTTTTGCACCATAAAAACAATCAGCTGGAACTTCTCCTCGTTGGTATTCAGATGGACCATAATTCGCTCGCGCATGATGAACTCGGTGACGGCCTCGTCCGGTAGCCAATCAGGCACCTCGGGGAAGCGCGAACGGAACAAGGTGCCAATGAAGGAGCGGCACTGGGCGGACGTGTAGACACCCTCGTTCTGAACGTCGCGCAACATGCTCTGCACACAGGTCAAATAGTACTGATCCGACTCGTAGCCCTGCACCAGACAATTATAGATCTGCTCATCTGTGTAGTCCATCAGGCACTTGAGTATGAGGCAGACCGGCACATAGGACAGCCGCTTAACGTGCGAGAACATGAAGCGAGCGGTGCCATTGTTCAGATAGTGCAGCACATTTGTCAGCGAGAGTTCATCGTCGCGCACCGTTTGCACCATAACGCCCAGTTCGCTAAAATTGTGACCGCGATCCTTCCACGAGGAGCGCTTAACACAAATCGGATAGTTGCGCCGTGTCATGATCAGCATGCGCACGATCTTTTCATTGCCGCGTATTACAAAGATACCGCCCCACTCGCTGTCGTGCTCGCCATGCTTAACCATCTCCTCGGGCGTGGCCAGACCCAGATTGCAGGCACGTGAGCGCAGCATGACCGGCACCTCGCCCAGATCCATGTTGATGGACGACTTTTCCAGATCGTTAACGCTCCAGCCCAGACGGACCGAACACATGCCCGAGTAGGAGGCGTGCAATTGTCGTGCGTCTGTCGGGTATATTTCACGGGTGCGCACATCAATCACATCCATTGGCACCTGCGGCTTGGTTATCCAAATGCTATCAACATTTATACTGATACGCTCGCCGGCAGGTGTTTGAAATTGTTGTGGTACCATATATTTGGCCACATGATCCAAACCCACGCTGAGCATCTCATCAAAGGAGTCCACATGCGGTGCTCCCAAATTGGCCAAGTGCTGTAACAGATTTTGTTATACCAACTGTATTGGGCAAAATTCGTGTTTTTACCTTATTTAACTTTTCGGGTATTTGTTTAAACTCTGGCCGCGAATTTGTCAGCACTGGATACTCCTTCATCTTGTCCATCTTTTATTAATTCTTGCTTAAAAAAACGTAAACAAAGTTAAACGGTTCTGCCCGTTGCACGTGCTGTTTGAGCAATCGATAAGTGTCCGGTATTTATCGGCGGCGCTGCCAACCTGTTGCGGCCATTTAACTTTAGGCAATACAAGGTAGCGCAAAAGTAGTCTTATGACGTCACGCTGATACCAGCACGGCAGTTATGTACGCCACCTAAGGGAAATGTTTTGACGTAACACTGTATGCAGCTTAAGCTTTGCACAAGCGTTATCTTCATAGTTAGCTTTAATTTTGGCACAGCTGATGCAAAGTTTGGCGCCCAAAATGTATTTTTTAATGTGTTTATTTAAATGCGATGTTGCTTACAAGTGTGTTGTGCAGATTATTGAAAGCGTGCGCAATTGTGTGTAGTGGCTGCTGTTGTTTTGTTGCAAGCGCACATAAGCACGTAAGTCCTCTTACTATTTGTATGCGCATAAATGTGTGCAACGGAAATGGAAAGCAAGAAGCACGTGTCAACGTGTTGACGCCTAATGAAGTTGCCTACTTGTGTCGTTGACAATGAAAATGGCTAAAAGGGGGGTTTTCACATGTTCATCCGTGTGCCAGTCTGTTTGTCAAGTCGTCCGTTTTCCTGTCATTCTGTCTGTAAGTCTTTCGGCCCGCCCTTTCCTCTGCCTGCATAATCTCGTTGATTATGCGCTGAGTAACAGGGTAACTCCTAGTCGCCCAGTCTCGACATAAGCTGTTGTTGTTGTGTTGACATTCTCAGCCGCAAAATATGCACAAGTTAGTTGCATTATTTATGCGTGTGTTTTGCACTGCTTACGAATTGGACAGAAATGAGCATGACTCTTGACAGAGCCCGGGTTGCATATGTGAAGCGTTAGAAAGAGAGGCAGCAGTGGGAAAGAGAGCTTCAGCAAGTAAGCGTTTTTGGTCAAAGTTACGCTAATTAAGTCCAGGCCAATGGTAGCGTTATATTGTATGAGCCTGGGTGCAGCGAAAGTTTAGCATAATGAAACCTGCAAAAGTTCCATTAGTTATTATTAACTTCACCAGTCAAAGAATAACGGCTGAAACTTGAGGAAACACAAGAAGCCAAGCGACAACAACAACAACTAATAACAAAGGCAACAATATAAGCACAGGCGCTTCGGTTTATTATGCCATTATAATGAACACAATGCACATTTTCTCAAGCTCACTCTCACACTCTCTTTGTCTCACTCACACTGTGGCATCAACTTTTTGCTGGCACTGTCCTTGCCTTTTGCGACTTTGGCTGCTGCACATTTGCCTGGCGCAATCTCCGACCAAACTTGATGAAGGCATCGCTGGCAATATTGAGGGGCGCTGCCGGGTGTGGGGGCGTGGCTGGTTAGCAAGTTTGGCGAACGCGCTTCAAGTTTTAGTCGCTTACATTTTATTTTATAATATTACGTTTCGTTGGATTTTTTTTTTTGGTTTTTTTTTTGTTTTTTGCTGTTGCCTTTGCTAGCCGGGCTAACAAAGAGGCAACATGGCAAATTGCATTGTTGATTTTCATTTTCAAGCCTGAGCTGCGCTCGCACAGTTCTCACTGTCTCTTCGAGTGTGTCGCCCATCCGCACTCCTTCTCGCTGGGCTGCTGGCCGGGCGACACTTAGCAGCAGGAAACCCCACCGAATGTGTGTGTGCGCCCTAAACCCAATCCCCTCCCCCCATCCCCAACCCTCCCCAGCCGCGGCTGCTGTTCCTCGCCGTTGTGCTCATTCAAAGTCATTGCTGCGTGTTTCCCACTTTTTCAAATGCCGTCGACAATGGGCAAGTTACCCGAAAAAACAAAAAAAAAAAAAACTAAAATTGCCGTTGCCAGTGGAAAAATCTGTTGCAAAATGCATTTTCATTTGAAACTTTTGCCAAACTTTCGGTGGGAGTGCATCTGAAAAAACAATGCAAACACAACGGCATCTGCGCAAATGCCAAGCTATATAAAACGCAGCAGATATTCCTTCTCTCTGATTTAAACACTGAAATTTGTTTGCTTTCTTAATAAGTAATATGCCACATTGTTGGCACATTCGCCTTGTTGGGTGTAGTGCTCAGCGAATCCTTATATAGAATGAAAATCTTATTTGTTATAAGTAGATATTAAGTTTATCTACTTAAATATACATAACTGGGACTAAGAAGTTGTTGTAAAATGTAGGGGAAGACTTCTCTCATACGATAAAGTGTATTCATTTTTATTTAATACTTCTCAATTATAATTTTGAATCTCTTTAAACATAAGTTAAGCACTTTGTAAGACTGCATATCTTTATCTATATTAGATAGTATTTCAGGTATTCATAAAAACATTATTGAATTTGTGTTTATGCATCTTTTGGTTAATGAACATAACTTAGGGAGGATTAAAAATATTTGTGGGTATTTTTAAATATCTTACAGAAAAACGGAAGCAAAAAAGTGTTAAATGAAAAATTTGTTTACATTCTTTTGGAAGTCCCATTGAGTCATCTAAATAGAAATATATCGCAGGGTAATTTTCAAAGATAAACATAAGTTATTATAGAAGGAATTTTAAGCTAACTTATTTATTAATTATACTACCTTATACTATATATCATTTATTAAGAATATATTATAATAATTTTAAAATCTTAACCAGGGTATTTAATTTTTCATATCCCAAAGAAATCTATTCTCTCATATTGGGATCATATCTATGCAGCTTTTGGGTGGATCTTTCAGTGCCAAGGTAATGAATGCCCCGTTGCATATTTTGTTTTGATCCGATGTGGCAAATGTTTTATTTGTCTGTTAGTCATAAGTTCAGTTGACGTGTCGCGTCTAAATTTAAACGTATTCATTTGACAGTTTTATTTAATTAAAATGCATTCAATAGACGGCAGATTAAAATGCGCATAAATCAAGGAATTCGGAGGAAAAACACACAATGAGCGAATCCTGCCCGAAGAGTGGCCGCATTTTCTTCGCGTTTTCATTTTCTTCGCAAACGAACAAAGCATTTCTTTTTGGGGGAGCAGCCATGACCGAGAGCTAGCATCAAAGCATAGAGAATCTCAATTTTTTTTTTTTAAAAATAGCAATCCATTAGAAGATTTTTCTCAGTTTTTCACGAGCTGGCCAAGCGGAAAGTGCCTTGCGGCGGACACAAAATCGAAAATTTTCCATACGAACAAATATATACATATATTTTAACATATGTATACTAGAGAATTACTTTAACGTTTACATATATATATAAATATATAGAGAGAGAGTAGTTGGTGAACAAAGAAGTCTTTTTATAAGTATATTGTGTTAACCAACTTTGATAACTTTTTAAATAAATTTTTTTCGTTCTTCAAAAAGTGAAAGTCAATAAAATAAAATTGCGAAATCGCGCGTGTGATAGAACTACTATATATATAGTATATATATATATATATTTATAAGTGTATTTGTGTGTATTGGTGTGTGCCAAGTTTTTGTGTTTGGTTTTTTGTTCAACTTGAAACGGTTCAACTGATCGAGAGCTCTTTGTGCTGTTGGCTCTTTGGCAGCAGCAAAGTCGCATTAACGTAAAATATTCAACGAGTGCCACAAAAAGTAAACAGACGCAATACCTACCCATAACAACAACAACAACAACAACAACAACAACAACAGCAGCAGCAGCAGCAGCAGCAATAAAAACGAGCAGCAATTGCAATAAATCGAGTGCAGTTGGCGTAAAAGAAAACGGGATCGTTTCTTTGTTCTTGGCCCGAACGCACTGCAAGAATGGGCAATACGGAGTCAACGCAGCCCGAAGCAGCCCATGAATCAGTACAGTCAACGGCGACGGCAACAGTCGCCTCCGACGAGCCCTGGTGGCAAGAGATTGAGCACGAGAATTTAATACTCGAACAGCTTCCGGACAGCCCGTTGCAGGATTGCCAGCCAAGGACCACGGAGACAGAGACAGAGGTCAAGGAGTTCACGCTGGAGGAGTTTAAGGAGCGGCTGGCCAGCAGGCGGGAGGCGCGTCAAACGGCCGTCCAGGATATGCGCGAGGAGCTGGCCAATCTCCGCCAGCAATTGGCGCAGGAGCAGGCGGAAAATCAACGTTTGCGTCAGCAGCAAACACAACCGGACAACGTTAGGGAAATGATGCATGAGAAGCAGCAGGAAACAGCCAGCAGCCAGGATCCAGATGATGAGAATCCCAGCAGTCGCAGTCGTCATGCCAACATTGAGCTGGCCAATGCCCAGTTGGCGCTGCAATTGGCCAACGCGGATAATCTCTCGCTGCGCAGCGAAGTGGACGTCGTCCAGCGCCAGGTGGGCACCCTCAAGGAGGTCATCTGCTGCTGCAAGCAAATGCTCAGCGTCAAGGAGGAGCAGTGTGCACAGGTTGGAGATGGTTTAAGGATATATATAACAAGCAATTAATTTAAGGTTTCTGCTTTTACCAGCTCAAGATGAAGCTGACAGAGATTGAGAACTCGTTTAGTGAGCGCGAAATGAAGATCATGTCCAACAATCTGCGACAGGAATACGAACGCCAGCTGGTCAACATACGCCAGCTGCGGCAACTGTACGAGGAGCGACAACGCGTTGCCGCCGCCGAATACGAGAACTTGCAGCGCCTCATCTCGATCAAAAAGGACGAACTCATCGCCGAGCAGGAGAAGTAAGTCAGCTCTTTGCCAAGTTTGTTGCGGCTACTAAAGATTTTTGTCTTTGATGCAGAACGAAAAACTTCGAGGAACGCATTCAGACGCTGCTCAAGGAACTGGAAACAGCCAACGAGGAGCTGGCCAAGCTGCGCGAGGAGTGCGGCGAGCACAAGTACGAGAAGCGTGTGCTCAAGGAACAAGTGGGAGCTGTCAATTTGGTAGGCAGAAAGGCTTTGGGGAATACTCCTGCAAAGAAACTCTAAAGATAAGGCTGTGGAAACACATTAGAAGAGAGTTTGGCGAGTCTCAACCCATTTGTCTCTGCTTAGTTACTTCCTACAAGCACATTTTTCCATGGAGATATGTCTAAATCTACTTTAAGTAGCTTCTAAGCCAAACGTTGTCTTATTTGCTCAGCTCAAAAGGCTTTGGTGAATACCCCTGCAAAGGTTCAGTTCAAATATTTAAAAGAAGGAACTTATAAGAAGAGAGTTTTAGGATAATTTGGCGAGTCTAAACCCATTTGTCTCTGCTTAGTAAGTTCCTAGGCGATTGCACAACTTTCCAAAGGGAAAGACAAGTTCTTCTTGATGTAGTTTCCAACCCAAATCCTTGGGGTTAACCATGTCTCTCCAGTTCTAAAGGCTTTGCTTTCTCCTAAGCTAAACGCTCCTTTTGAATGGAAGTAAATTGACCTTCCTAACAAGCATAGAAATAGACCTCATATTACTATTTAATAAGAAAGAGATATTACCAACTCCAAGGAAACCCTATGAACAAAAGACAAAACTTATTATCGCGAATCTATCGCCTAGGCGTATTTCAAAGCTCTTCTAGAAAAAACAAAATGTTTGCAGGGTATATTCAAGTGTAGGCCACCCCTCTACACACAAAACCATACAGCAATATTTATGCGCCCAATTTATTTGACAGCTCTTTAGTCAACTGGTAATGGGTTTCAATGGCAAGAACAATCTGGATATTGATCGTCTGACACAAATGCTGGAGGAGAATCGCGACCTGTTGAACGAGATGACCCTGGCGGAGGGCAGCTGCAGCGATGGCGCCACTTTGCCCAAGCTGCTGTTCGAGCTGGTCGAACAAGCGGCCAAATCCGGTGAGGGCGACGACGACGACGACATGGAGCAGGAGAGTGACAAGAGTCGCAGTGCAACGCCGACGCCCAGTGGGTTGGTCTCAATAGGCGAGGACATCACGGACTCTGTCAGGCTGGAGGCTGGCGGCAGAAAGCACCGCAGGCGCAGTGGAACAGGTGGAGGAGGAGGAGGATGTGGTGGAGGAGGAGTTGCGGCTTCGTTAAAAAGCCATGAGCCCGAAATTATGGGAAAAGTTGCCACGGCCCAAGAAATCATTGGCAACTTGCCAAAAGTTTGGAAAGTGTTGATGGAGCTCTTGAGTCACCACAAAATCGAGCGCGTGCAGTTTGAAGAGCTGCCAGCAGCTGCCGCCGTTGGCCACAAGACTGCGGCAACGACAACGACAACGACAACATCAGCAACAACATCAGGAACAGCAACAACATCAGCAGCAATTGGGAAAGCGCCGGAGCTAAGCGTCAGCAAGACCTACATCAAGCTGAAGGTAAGCAAGTCCGCCCTGCATCCCAAAACTGAGCCTCGCTGCTCAAGTGCTGCGGACAATCGGGCTTGTTAGCTGTCGCATCCGGTTGGCTGATGAAGTGCAACAGCGTCCCCAGTCTGTCCGAAGAGCGACTCTTCCCCCTGCCTCTGAGTTTGTGCTTCAGTCTCGGCCTAACTTCGGCTAGTGCAGTCAAAGAAAAACCTTGCATTAAAGTCTGATAGAGTTTGGGCAACTTTTGGTTGCTGAAACTTTGGGCAAAGCTCTTGAATTAGCCATGATACTATATTCTTGATATCAAAGTAGACAAAGACGAGGGAGAAGTTACAGTTAAGTGTATTCCCTATATAAGGTTATTTATTAAAATCCCATCACTTTGGGGTTAAGAAGGATTGCCAAATCAAGATATCCCTTCACAGTTTAAAGAACATCTTTTGTCTCAGTGTATTTCTGGGCTGTTGCAAAGTTTTGCATTATTCACTTAAGCGCTTTATTTAGTGAAGTGCAGGCCAAGCAGCCGAAGCTTCATTATTGCTGACGTCCGGGAGCAGTCGGGGGCAGCCTTGAGCTGGGGGAAGGGGGTGGGGTTGGGTTGGGGAAAAGGGATGCACGATTGAGGGGTTTTTTCGAGTCAGCAAAGTGGGTGCCAGTTGTTGTGCACATAATTGAATTTATCGGTCGAGCACAAAACATGTTGCATACTTCTTACCCCAGGGGGGATGAAGGGGGGTGGATGGGAAGTCCTGTGGATTAGCAAGGCGAAAAGGCAACAATAAATCGAAAGGATTTCGGCACTCTATTTAAGGGGGCACTTGTTAGTGCTGCAGCCAAAATAAAGTTAAAAACTAAATAGGAACCTTTGTAGGCGCTGGGTTATCTTTGGCCACAATATTGATTGGTGAAACAAGGCAGCAGCTTAGACTAAAGACTAAAGAGCGGTTAGTTAAAACCCAATTTAAAGGTTAGCCTAAATAAAGGAAACTTATGCTTTGGTACTTTTACTCAACCAGGATTTGATTATGGAGAAAAAATCGCTGGTGAAGGAAACGAATCGGTTGAAGACGCTCAACTGCCACTTGGACTACAGGCTTAACGAGCAGGAGAAGCGACTGAGTGCGGTCAGTTTGGAGCTGACGAAAACGTGGCATCTGGTGGGCAAAATGCAGCGTCAGCATCGCCAGCTGCACACCCAGGAGCAAATACTGCGCTATCAGCTGCAGCAGAAGCGTCGCCTGCTCAGCGAACTGAAGGACGAGCTCGAGTATTGTCGACGCAAGTGGGCGGCGGCCCGGGCCAAGAACGACGAGAGCCAGGAACAGTGCAACGATTGGCGGCGTGAGTTTGCGCGACGCAAACTCGAGGACGCCAATCATTCGGCGGAAAGTGGTTACAGCGACTCCGGACCGCAGTCCGACGAGGACACCACAGTTGCGGCAGCCGCTGCCGGGGAGGAATCTGCTGCTGCCGTCAGCAACTGTCGTCGCAAGCACTTGCGGGATCAATTCGAGCATACGCGCAAAATAAAACGCATGCAGAGCTCATCGCCGGGTCGCCAGGCGGCAACGGCGGCGGCGGCAGCGGCGGCGTCGGCAGCCACAGGCAGCAACGACCAGGAGGACGCGGATGAAGCCAGCGAGGAGATTATATTGCGCTGGAACAGCGCGCCGCCAACTTGCGGCTGGCGTGAGGGAAGTGACTACGAGCAGGAGACGGAGGTGGAGACGGAGCCCGAGCTGGCGTTGGGGGAGCAGGCGGCTGGCGGCGCATTGCCCAAGGCGACGCACAGTTCGCGCAGCAGGCAACGCGGCAAGTTGACGCCCTCGCCCAGCACATCCGCGGCGACGGATGCGGGCACAGCGAGCCGGATTGAGAAGCTGGAGCAGCAGTGCCAATCGCTCATTGAGCAGGTGCTGGAAACCTCCGGCAATCGCGAACGGCTCGAGGTGCAGCTGTGCCGCTTCCAGGACGAGATTGCGCCCGCCCAGCACGCGGTGCCCCTGGACGAGTTCATCAATCGCAAGCGCATCGAGCGCATGACACGCGCCAGCTCGGCGCCCGTTGCCGGCGGCTGTCTGACGCCAAGAGAGGAGGAGTACACGCGCAAGCGGTCGGAGCGATTGGGTCGCCTCGAGGAGGAGTCGCGTCAGCTGCTGTCGCGCATCAAGCGGACCACGGATCGCGGCCATTATCTGAAGCGTTCGCTGGATCGGTTGCGACGCGCGCCCAGTCGCGAGGGCAGCTTCGAGAGCAACACCGAGGAGGAGCCCAAGGAGGAGCCCAAACAGGCTGAAGACTCTCCCTTGACTGCCCAGGAGCAGGCTTACACCGAGCGTCGTTCGGCGCGTCTGCAGCGGCTGGAGCAGGAGAGTCAGCAGCTGTTGACGCAGCTCTCCAGGAACACGGAGCGCAGCGAGCGTCTCAACAACAGGCTGGACACGCTCCACGAACGCCACGATCCAACTCCAAGTCCAACTGCGACTCCTAGTCAACAGCAGGCGGAGGAAGCGGTGAGCGTGGCGAGCATCTCGCAGACTGTGGAGCAGCGGCTGGAGGACATCGAGCGCGTGTCGGCCAATCGAGCGGAGCGACTGCGTCGGCTGGAGCAGCAGGGCAACGAGCTGATCGCCCGGCTGAGCAACACCTCCGAGCGCGGCACGGCCATGATCAATCGCATTGCGGAGCGCGAGGCGAGCAGGCGCCAGGAGGCCGAGCTGGTGGAGCAAATGCAGCAGCTGGCCAGCAACAACAGCCTCAGCCTGGACACGGCCAGTCCACGCGTGGTGCCCGCCTCGGTGGAGCCCAGCGCGGAGGCCTGTTGTCTGACCGTGACGACCACGGCCAGTCAGCTGGCCGTGCAGCAGTCGACGGGCGCCATTCCCAAAGCTACGAGCAGCAGTCGCAGCAGGACTCAGCCTCAGTCGCAGCTCTGTGCTGCAGTGCGTCACGAGGATGCGCACAAGAAGCGCCAGCAGGCAAAGCTGGATGCGACAGAGGCGGAGTCACTGGAGGATATGGTGCAGCGTTTGCGAGCCTTGCATAATCCTGCAGAAGTGGAGCAGGAAGACAAGGAGCAAGAGCTGCCAGATGAGCAAGCTGAAGTGAAGGCGCAGGAGGAGCTGAAGACTTTGGAAGAGAAGGAAGAGCGGGAGAAGGAATTGCCGCAGGAGGAACTTACCCAGCAGGAAGAACAGGAACAGATGGAGCCGGAACAGTTGCCAGAGCAACAAACTAATTGATAGTTCCAGCTGCCAGCTAAAGACTTTCTAGAAGGACACAGAACTTATTCGAATATACTCGCTAATCAGCTGATCAGCCCGATTCCTATAACGACTATAACTTTATATATTTAATTATGTATGTATATGTATATCAGTTTCACACACTGTTCAATATTAAAAATAAACTGAAAATAAAGTGTTTAATATAAAATTGAATTGAGTATTTAAGTGTTTTCAATATTATCTATAAAAACTATGCTGTTGATGCTTTATATTATTATTATTAATATAGTACTATAAACATACATATATAAAAATGAATCTTTAATTATACTTATATTATATTTAATATAACTACACTTAGCTGGGAAATTTATGTATGTTAGGAGTAGAGATTCTTGTTATATCTATATTTACGCTTTAATCTGTGTTTGAACATTGCTCAGTTGCAAGGACATCGCAAAGTTATGTGTAAGCCAGAATGTTGATCGCATGAGGAGAAGAAGAGGACAATTGGAATTTCCCTAACAGCAGCAGTCACTCAGGCATCAGACAACATTCCAGTTATGAGATTCGCACATATGCCAAAAGAATTCGCATAGATTTGCTTAAAGACTTTTGAGGGCACTTTAACGGGACTCACAGGGTGAGTAAGGTTTGTTTGACATGCATATGCAAGAAAACGAAAAAAAAAGAAATGCAGCTAACTAGCTTTTCTTTCTGTGCATTATGCAAATGTGAAGCCCGCCTCCTTAAAATGGGCTGCAGTCAAAGTAGTCACGCATAAAGAAAACACAGCTTCATATGCTTTTAAAAAGCGAACAGAGTTTCCACATTAACTTATCCGGCGATGTCTTTAACAGACGCTGTCAAACAACCAATGCCCCCACACAGCCCCCTCCCCTCCGCGACCCTGTACAAACAACAGCATAACAGCTGCTGTTAATGCAAAATAATTGGCGTTCATTCTGTTGAAGCGCTGTTAAGCTTACCCCTGTTTTAAAATAAACACTTCCAGTGATAACTTGCTTGAGCGCACATGTTGCGCCAGGACTTGTGCAGGTTGTGAGTCGCAACCAAACATGTTGCATACTTTACAGCGTATAAGAGTGAAGAGCGTCAAGCGCCATCTGCTGACAATGCACGCAACTGCAGTCAGCATTTTTGTATGATGTGTGTCCAGGCTAACAGCTTTTTAACGACTGGCCGAAGCTTTTGTGTGCTCAGTACCCGTTTGGCTTTTGACGAAGCAAGACGCGTAAATTAGCTGCAGGCCAGGCGCATTTTTTTTAAATAGCGCCTAATTGCTGTGGGAGCTGTGCCACGCCCCACAAAAAAAAAAAACAACTGGCCCCAAATGTAAACGAACTGTGGCGGTCGTGCCGGCGGCGGCAACTGGAAACTGGAAACGTCAAATTAATAAACTGCCGGACGTACCACAAGCTGTGAAAAAGTAATCATGTTTTTACTTCTTCGCTGCGCGCCTGCTTTCCAGTGCAGCTTGGAAGCGCTCGAACTCGAACCCGCCAAGATTTATGCAGTTCGCGCGAAGGAAGCGCCGCCGTCGCTGGCGCTGCCGCTGCCGCAGAGTAATCTAATTTATTAAAAGTGCAGCCCCTGGCGGCGAGCAGGGGCAGCTCGGGGGGCGCAAGATCTTGCAGAGCCCTCTGTGGAGCGCAGCTCGTTTTGCTTTTTGATTTACGCTCAAATAAATTAAAATATCATAAAAAGGAAATTAAAATTCACTCATACAACAAAAGCCGAGCGCAGTTTTGGGCCTGCCTTTGGTTCCTCACTTTCCCCCCCTCTGCCCAAAGTTGGGCTCGCCGCGGGCTTTTAACTAATTTTTAAACAAGTAAAAATACAAATAAATATTTTAATGTGTGATTTACGACAATGAGACGCACAGGGGGTCGGCTCACGGTTCGTTTAGGCGCGACTTGCGTTTCCCTTCCTCCTCCACCTCCTCCTCTTCTTCTTTATGTCCATCTTCTTCTTCTGCGTCTTCGGCTGCATTTAAATTGGATTTGTGCGCTTCTGGCGCTGGCGCTGGCGCTGCAAGCCGTGTGCCACGCCCACTGCCCCACAATGAAATACAATTTAAGCGCCTTTAATGAACTGCGGGCAGCGCAGCTTGAACTTAAAAAAAGAAAGAAACAACAACAACAAACACAACAAATGTAAGCCCGCAAAAAAATAATCAAAATTCAAGAAAAGTTATTTCGAAATGCCGCACTTAGAATTTTATTGAATTAGAATTTATTGGCGCATAAATGCCGCTAAAATTTAACGATCACTGCGCATTTTTATTAATTGCCTTTAATTAATTGCATATTTATGTGGAACATTCAGCGATCTTATATTATCTGATCTGATCATAAAATGCGCATAAAAGCGGCCTGATCTGAAAAAGAAACCAAAAAAAACTAGTATGCTGGCTAAGATCGTTGCTATTCCGCTCGGGATATACCCTGTAAAATGAATGTAACAATATTGTTATACTTAATAGTTGCCATTACTATTAGTATAACTTTAAAAGGCTTTTAGCTTTATAAATAATATAACTGATGCTTTCCTAGTTAAATATTTAAGTTAGATATAATATTTTATATATGAAACATAAATACTTAAAGGTATTATAAGCTTTATAATTATTTATTTTTTTATTAAATGTGAGGTATTGAGTAAGCTAAGCTTTATTGAGCTTTTAAAAGCACAAATTTGTGAATTAATTGTTAAGATGTGATAGAGAGAGAGAGAGAAAGAGAGATAGAGAGAGAGGGAGATTTGTGGAGTAAGCTTTTAAGTATTTTACACTTATACAATGTGCTTTTATATGAGCTTTAATGCTTAATATGTGTCAAAGCTTCTACAATAATAAGCAAAAGAATTTCAGGTAAAGTGATTGAAATAATTTAATTCCTTTCTTAATCTAAGTTACTAAACTTTTTGTGTGTGTTTTCACAATGAACTTTAATCAATTAAATAAATAGCTTATTTAGCCGTTGAAAGCATTCTTTGTCCTATAAAAGAATGCCTGCGAAATTAGCTTCGGTACAGGGTATACAAATGAAAATTAAAGCAATTGCATGCAATTAATTAAAAAACCATTGACATTCATAAAAAGTAAATTGTGGCAACAGCAGCGCCAAACTTGGCCAAAAGCGAAACGGAAGTCGTCGCCACATAAAATAATGCATGTGTATTAAGCCAAAGGCAGCAACAACAACAACAACAGCAACAACAATTTACGGACACCTTCGAGTGCTGCCTGTCGGGTTGATTGGTGAAAATCGAGTACAAGTATTTATTAACAGCCGCAGCGATCGATCGCCAAAACACCTGCCCAGCTAGTGATGCATCTGCAGATGATGCTGCCAAGCCTTTCCTCCCCTTTCCCTCCTTTCCTCTCCTTCCCCCTCTTCGCAGCTAACGAGCGTGAAAATAATGCGCGAAATGTGGAGCAGAAGCTTTGAGGCTCCAGTCCAGTCCGAAGCTGGGTTGGGTTTTGCTGAACGTTGCCCGTCGACGACGGTGGCGACTGACAGAATTATAATCAATTAGCGTAGCGGACGGCGTGAGCGCATAAAATTATATACATATATATATATATATAAGAGTCCGTTGGGCGAGCGACGCGATGCAATTTTGTTTAAATTAAAATAAATTCAATTACGAAAACATGAAAATCCATTACGCAAATTATTGTCATTAAAAGCGCAATTTTCGTGTGCGCATTTATGAAAAACTT
Source organism: Drosophila lacertosa (assembly GCA_004143845.1). Classification (NCBI taxonomy): domain Eukaryota; kingdom Metazoa; phylum Arthropoda; class Insecta; order Diptera; family Drosophilidae; genus Drosophila; species Drosophila lacertosa. The sequence continues at coordinate 808,638 of SCDZ01000017.1, read as the reverse complement.
CGTCTTCTTCGTTTTTTTTGTTTTGTTTTTTGATTAAGTTTCTGACGCGCGGCAGCTGCAAAAACAAAAGACTTAGGCAACGAACTTGCATGCACTCGCACTCTCTCTCTCCCTCTCCCTCTTCCTCTGTCTCTGTCTCATGCTACCCCATCCGCCTGGCTAATTAATTAATTATAAATCAAGCGATTAACATAGTTTCCCCTCACGCCCGAAAAACTAAATGAAGATTGTCTCAAGCTCGTCGAGCAGCTGCCTCCGCTGCTTTCAACGTCTGTCCGTCTGTCGTGTCTAACTGCCTCTGGGATTAGCTCGCTGATTACGTCGTACGTGGTGAAAAAAAAAAAAAACAAAACAAAATCAAATAATAACCGCTTTCATTCATAGATAAACGCGACGACTCACAAAACGCCAAACGGCAAACGGGTTATAAATGTTAAACGATTTGATAGATAAGATATAGCGCATATATAGATGAGTGTATATACATATATACTTATATATGTATATTGGTATATGTGTACGTGTTGTTTGCCGTTGGGAACACGCTGCTGAGTGTCGCACTTAATTTGTTTAATTTCCTTGACGTTCGCTACTCTCCAATCACAGCCCCAAAAAACACTGTACATCAAGTTTTTGGCTCAAGTGTGGAGTTAGAAAATGTGTTATTTAGAAGCTTTGTTTACTCTTTAATCTTACAATAGATAGACAGCCTTTTCAGACTTAGATTTTTGCTGTTTGTAAGCTTGGATTAAGCTTGATTAAAGCTTTATATTTAATTGTGCAATAGTTCAAGCTTTTAAACATTTCAAGTGTTAATCTTAATTTGTAATAGTCATATTTAAAGCTAAGCCATCCTTCTACTTAATTTAAGTTTAACACTTTTCTTATGCGCTTTAGTTCATTTGGGTTCAATTAAGTTTTCATTTTTGTTTCCACTGCGTTTTGAGCTTACATAAGATAAAGGGTGCTTTAATGTGCTTGAATGTGCTTTCACAAGCTTTCATGTGCTTTCAAGAGCTTACACATGCTTTTTGTATGTACTCGTATATGCTTTAATGTGCTTCCATAAGCTTTCATAAGCTTTCATAAGCTTTCATGTGCTTTTTCTTTGTACTCGTTTGTGCTTTAATGTGCTTTAATGTACTGTCATAAGCTTTGATGTGCTTTTGTAAGCTTTCATGTGCTTCCATAAATTTTACTATGAATTAATTTAGCTTTTCTAAAGTTTCACTTAGTCAAGAAGTGTCTGCTAACAAATCTTATCTCACGCTCTTGTTGCCTTGTGTCCTGCTAAATAGTTCGACATTGTGTTTAAAACTGTTGCTGCTGCCCGCAAGCACAAGTCCAAGTCCACGTCCATGTCTTCGTCCACGTCTTCGTCCACTTCCTCGTCCACTTGGTTGTCCCGCAGCTGCAGTTACGAAAATTGCTAGACCAAACAAAAACCAAACTACTTAGCCGCACACTCGCCTGGTAATTGAAAATCGATAATCTCTTTGAACCAGTTTGGCTTCGGCCAGCGATCGAGTGCATCATTCCACCATCCACTAGTCTTATTCGCCATGTTGTGCACACACACACACACACAGACACACTCACACACACAGACAGACTAAGCTACAACCGCAAGCTGAACCGCAAATCGTCTGCAAATTGCAACCACAAGCTAACTGAGAGGAGGATTCGTGGAGCACACCTAGGCGGGAGGAAGGAGTAGGAGAAAGGGGTGGGGTGGGGGGAGGCTGGCGCGGGGGTCGATTGATTTTAGCACGCTTAATGGTTATTGGTTTAGGCTATGGCAGGCAGGCAGAGAGTTGGCTCGTTGCCAACCTCGCCAGTTGTTGTTGTTGTTGTTGTTGTTGGCCTGGTAATAACCTCCATTTATTCAACAACTGCCACACCATAAATTACAAATAATTCGATTTACACAAGATTTTCACTCTTAATGGCCGAAAATGGGCAACGAATCAACGGATCAACGGATCACCGATCAGCCGTGAAAATAATGATCAAAACAAACAAAACTTAATAAGTTTTTTTTTTTTTATCATTTTTGTTTCTGTTTTTTCTTCAGGTAATTGCAATAAGAAACACTGATTGAAAAAATCTGCTCGACCCTGTGGAAAAGCTGCCAGCAATGAACACAAAAATGGCACCTCAAATTGTTAATTATCAGCTGCTTGGCTAACTGTGCCTCTTCTGTGCCACATTAAGCCATTAACTTTTAACTTTTTAGCGGCTTTTTTTGTTGGTTGCTTTTCTTTTTTATTTTTTTGTGTTCGACTTTCGGTTTGCCGCAAATGCCCGAAATGCCAGCCTAAATGGCAAATTAGTGACCTGCTCGGCTGCTCCTTTTTTGGGGCACGCCTAAAAATGTCTCCAATCCAAGTCGCCCAGTTTGGTCTCTCTTCGGCCCGGCAGCTGCTGCGGCCTATTTTATTTCACATATCTTATATTTATTTTTATTAAAAAAAATACCCTGTAGCTGGCGAAATCTGGTGGCTTGGCAAAATTTATCATTCATCAAAGTTAATGACATATATAATATATCTCTTTATCAGATCTCTAAATTGCTAGGCAAATGAATTCTGATGTGTCTTAGTTTAAAATATATCTTATAATAATAATAAGTTTTTAGTCCTATGTATATATATAAAAAATATAATTTTCTATGAAATATTTAAAAAAAAACTTCTAATACTTTTAATTCCTAACATTTTTAAAAAAATAACAAAACATCAGATTTAGAATCAAGAAAGAGAACAAACTTTAATCATAATGGTATCAAACAAAAAACGGTTTAGTTTTGGCTAAGTTATTGCATTTTAAGCCTCAGGAAGGACTACTTTATATGGACTTAGGAGCTTTACATGTCAAATTTTTACCCGATTTTCGCATGATTTTTGACAAAAAAATAGACCCCCTCAGAAAAACTTTTAAATACGATTTTTATACTAATTTTGATACCCGCAATCGATTAAAAATAAAATTGGAAAATTCTAAATTTTGAAAATTTTTTTTTTTGAAAATTCACAAGGGGGGAGTACAGGATATTTTTGCCAAAAATGTTGAAAAAAATAAAACGAAGGAAATTAAGAAAATTTATATGAGGAATCATGAAATCCGACAAACCATGATCAAAATGGTATTAAACATGAAAATCGGTTAGGTTTTGGCAAACTTATTGGGGTTCAAAGTTTGGGAGATACACTTGATATGGACTTAGGATCTGTACATGTCAATTTTTTTCCCAATTTTGGCATGATTTTTACCCCAAAAATAGACCTCCTCAGAAATACTTTTAAAGTGGATTTTTATACTTAATTTGGTACCCGCAATCGATTAAAAATAAAATTGGAAGATTCTAAATTTTGAAAAAAAAAATTTTTGTAAAATTCATAAGGGGGGAGTACAGGATTTTTTTTCAGAAAAAAGTCAAAAAAAATATGTTCAAAAAAATTAAGAAAATTTTAATGAGGAATCAGAAATAAAAATAAACTATGATCAAAATGGCATCAAACATAAAAATCTGTAAAGTTTTGGCCAAGTTATTGGTTTTTGATCTTAAAATAATTAAACTAAAGATATCAAGCCAGATATATATATTAATATATGCTAAGATCACAGCGTTTATACATAAATTAATAAATTGTAGATGTTTTTTGAATCTTTTAAATCCACTCAAATTAAATGTAATAAAATTCTTTTATTAATTTAAATCATTAAATGTAGATCAAAGGTTTCGTTAGAAAAAACTATAATATAAAATATAAATAGTTTAATATAAACTATTTTGCTTAATTCCACTACTTAACTTAACTACAGGGTATCTTGTTGGTTGACTAACCCAATTGTCTAGCGCATTCCTACTCGATTTATGATGTTGTTCTGGCTTGTCAGATTTTGCGCCGTTTCATATATGTTGCATGCCACAAATGCTTCCACTGGCAATTTTAATTTGTTGCGAGCAGAAATTATAAATCGCATTTCGATTGTCGAGCCGCGAGTTAATTATCGGCAATTTGTGGCAACTCGACTCGCCATCCATATATTGTTGCAAGTGCAGCATCTATGCGCGTTGCACGCCTCGGCATTTGTTGTGTATGTGTGTGTGTATGTGTTTGTGTGTGTGTGTGTGTGTGTGTTGACGGAGCTTTGTTTGATCTTCGCATTCGTTGGTTGAGATCTCGCTGCCTGATTAGCCTAATCTAATCTTACACGCTAAACACCTACGCACAAAAGATAAAACAACAACAACAAAAACAACACAAAAAACCAGCTAATTAGCAGCTGCGTAGGGGCCTCTATGCAAATGGCCAACAACAACAATCTACAGTTTAGGCCCTACATGTGTAGCTAGATAAGCTAAGGAGGCGTAGATAATGCCCTCTAGAGATTTTATGCCTATTTAATATATTTAATTAGTGCATATTTGATTCAAATGATATTCAAGTCTTGCGATCGCTTCAAAACTCGTAAAAAAACAAAGATCTTATCCGAAAAAAAAGCATTTTAAATAATAATTATATATTCGAAGCACCCACCTTTTATCGGGCCAAACCTTGTCAAAATTAAAACGATTTTCATGGCTTTTGATTTAGAGTCTCTAAAGATTTGATTAATAAATAATCTTAGGCAAAGTTCGTTTATCTTAAGTTGACTTTAAACATGCCAAACTTTAAACATAACTAAACAAATTCGCGAACATTTTAAGATCATGTAATTAGTATCTTACTTATGGAATCTTAATATATTTCGATGCACACACATAAATATATATATATATATATATATATATATATGTATATATAAAGGAGGTTTTCTATATCGTATTCGTTGATCTCTGGCAACTGCTTTGCGTGTTGTTTGCGCCTCGTGTTAACTTGTTGCCGCCGCTGTTCTGGCTACCAATTGCAGCCGGCATCAACTGGGTTGGAGCCAAAGCAGCTCCTGCCTCTCATCGTCGTCGTCGTCACTTCCCTGACACGTCGATAAGGATCAATGTTTAGCTGGGCTACGTTTTAATATCGTGTCTGTGCGGCGCCCCTTTCCTTACCCTTGCCCTCATCTCTCTTTCTCTGTCTGCGTTGTCTATCTCGCTCGCACTCTGGCACACGCTGCCATGATTTGGGGCGTTGCCAGAATCCCTGCGGAAGGCGCAACCATTTGCCTGCCAGCTGGATAGCTAGAGACGAGCCTTAAAATCACTTTACACGCGCAGCTCGGAAGCTGTACAAATTAGAGGCTGTAAAGCAGCTGCTTCTTTTTGATTGACTGATTGATGCTTGATTTAAAGCTATGCCAAGAAGAGACTCTCTATATAGAACTATAGATAAGTAATAATTAACTGATGATACAAGTAAGAGCATATACTGTATATAAAATTAAATTTATATTTATATATACTAATTATGTATATTTAGTTAATGATTGACTGATTGATGCGAAGCTTAGAACTATGCTAAATTATAAGCTGTCTATCTACATCTACAGATATATATTTAACTGGTTAACTGATGATTCAAACAAGGGCATATACCATATAAATTATGTTTAAATTTATTAAATTAATGATTGACTGATTGATGCTAAGTGCATAGTCCAAATTAGTTGATATACAAATAATTGTTACTACAGTTCATTCTTATTGAATGATAGATGCTAAGAAAATAACCTTAATTTATCTATATGTATATAATGATTGATGACTGATTGATTGAAGTTAAGCCCATAGTCCCAATAAGAGGCTATATATATAAATTGATCTATATAAATCACAGAGTTCGTTTTGATTGACTGATTGATGTCTAGCACATAATCAAATGTGATATTTATATATAAATAGTGATTGATGACTGATTGATTGATGTTAAGCACATAGCTCAAATGAAAGCTCTTTTGTATATATACTCTACTTCAATCTGACTGACTGATTGATTGATGCAAGATAGCTAAATTTGTAGACAGACTTATTTTTAATACACGTAAATGGATGTTAAGAAGGGTTGAAGAAAAATATCCCTGACTAATATCAAGTGTTATAAATTTTAGATAAATTCGTTTAATGAAATGTTCTTTAAGTTATTCTTGTGACTTTTCAACAACTAAAACTTATTATCTGAAAAAAGAGTTATGACTACATTTAAAGTGATAATAAATATATATAGTAATATTAGGCACTAAATACTTGCTAGTATATCCACATAAAAAACGACTTCGACTGCATGACTCATTCACAAAAACGCTTTATTATGTGTTAATGCGCATATGCATGTTTTTTTATATATACATATATAATCCATATATATATACATATATAGCTTTAGTGTTCCTTTATTTTCGGGTAGTTCGAAGAGTGCTTTGACTTGCGCTTGTCAATGCGCGACGTCTTTGATAACTAATTGCGGCGGCGCCAAATGTTTATCCACCTTTTTGGAACGATGGGCAACGGTGTCTCGCTGAGTTGCTGCCTGCCCCCGGCACCTGCCCCCTGCCCCTCGTCTCTGCCTCCCGACTCTGGCCCCTGCCCCATTGCGTTGTCTCGTGTGCATAATAAAAGTCACGTCGTTACCGTTTGGTCGCTTATAAGGGTCAGCCGACATCTCTCCCTGTGTGTGTGTGTGTGTGTGTGTGTGTGTGTGTGTGTGTGTGTGTGTGTGTGTGGGCTCAGCTATAAAGTTAAGTGTGTGTAGAGGTGTGTAATGACTTATACAGAAATTTGTAGCTCGCCTGGACTCTGGCTCTGATGTTGTTGTTGGCAGCGTGTCACATGCAACACACAAATGCAAAAGTGAGCAATTATGGCAACAAGTTAATTACGGCCCGTAACAACAATTCAGTTGCAACAACAACAGCAACAACAACAACTGCAGTCGCAGGAGCAGCAGTCACAGATGGACAAGCTCCACATGGGCCGCATAGGACCCCAAGGAGTTTGCCTTGCAGCTGCAGCACCAATTGCAGCGTTAATTTAATTTATGCAGACGCACAAACCAACAAACAAACAAACAACAACAACAACAACAATGTTGAGCTGCATAATTTCAATCGAAAAAGAAAAAAACACAGTTTCTTCATGCAGAATATTTAATACGCTTACAAAGAAAAATAAAATTTATATATATAATTTAGAAAGATATTAGTTTTATAAATGAATACCTATATTGAAATATTTTTATTTATTAATAACAAAACTATTTACTTTCCTTGTAGAAACACTTCTCCTCTCTTCTCGTCACATAATTGATGACAGTGTTAAGCATACCCTACGCAAGCGTATAGAACATGGCAAAAGGAAAGGCATTTTACATTTAACATAAAGCCAAACACAGATTCGGTCAATTGAAGTGGCCAAAGGGGGGGAGGGGGGCGGGGGGGGGGGGGGGGGGGGGGGGGGGGGGGAGGCGTAGCGGTAACGCATTCCACTACCCGAATGATCATTCAATGAATGTGCCGCTTCTGACATTGATTTGACCATGTTTATTGTGCATAAATGCATTTTATATTTTTTGGCATAAATGAAATTGTCAAAATGTTTGCTGAATGGAATCTGAAACTCAATCAGAATGAATGTAAGCAATTAAAAAGGAAGAAATAATAGTAATAATAATAATAATAGGACACATTTTAAATTACATCCTTTATTTGGTTTAAGTATAAATAAAAAATATGTCAACGTTTTCTTTTCAATTTATTCAAGCTGCAAGCTTCACAAATATCACTAAATAGTATTTAACAGCTGGCAATAGGAAATCCGAATTCGGATATACTTATATGCATATTTATAAGTAGGTCAGTTAAGGCGGTCTAAATTTAGTTAAACATTTTTGGGATCGATAAATTGACAAGTCTGCTGAATAACAACAACAACAATAACAATAACATATGCAGCCATATATCTGGTTTTAAGTTCAACTTATGTTTGGTTCGTTGTCAAGTTCGTTGCCTAAGTCTTTTGTTTGTTGTGAATGAATTTATTAAATTAACTCAACGTCGTTTCTCACAATCGCTGCTGATGACGATGATACGTATTGATATGAACAATACATATTTTTGTCAATCTGTTAGATAAGCGCACAGCCGGCAATATTCATCAGCTAATTATTTTCTCTGTTTCGTTGTGAAGACTCGCCTGAAAAAACAAAACGAACAAAATAAATGGATAATGTAATTAAATGCAATATATTCTCATTTGCCATACAATTTCTTTTTTTTTTTCATTGAGGTTTCCTCTGCATTTTTATTACATTATTTTTCTTTGAGGTACAAATAAAAAAAATAAAATAAAAAATTGTTCAATTTTGCAAAGTTTAATCAAAGTGGCGCTAATTAGTTTGAGTCGTTTGGATAATTGCAAATTAAACGCAAGCTTAATTGCGCCGACACACGAAACACACACACACACACACACACATACACACACTAGTATACACACTCACATGCAATTACATTTACCAACGGCAGCAACAACATTTTGTCTCACAAATAAAAAAAAAGGCAACTGTTGCCGTTGCCAAAGCTCACGTTTCTTATGGCTGCCGTCGTCGTTGTTGTTGTTGTTGTTGTTGTTGTTGCTTTAGCGTTGCTCATTGCTCATAAAAAACAATTAAGTTGTGTTGAAGTTAAATTGAATTAAAAAACGCTTTAATCGAATGTTTGTGCAAATCAAATGCAACTTCAAATATAGATGTTAAGCGGGGCCAAACCCCCCGCATAGAAGAAGAAGAAGAACAACAACCACAATAATGTTTTCCACAGTTTACAAAAGCTAATCACGAGTCAAAAGCAGCAAGGGGTTGTTGCTTGTGGGCGGGGGGAATTGTGATTTGATCGTAATTAAAATGCAGTCTTTTAATGTCAGCGTTAATTAGTCGCCTTAATTAATGATTATTAATATCGGTTGTTGCCCGCTATTTGGTATCACATCTCTCAGTCCCAGCTCGAATATACATATATGTATATATATATATTTTTCTAAGGCAGAGCAAATTCCCCGCTCTGCCCCGCCCCGCCCCCTTTTCCTGTTCCACGCTGGGACTCGATTATTATGCAAATTAATGGGTAGCTTTTGCATTTGACGAACTCATTGAAATGCATGAAGCGTTGCCACATCTCAAAAAATTCAGCTTGGAGCTGCCCTGCGGTCTCTCTGGTTAAACATGATTATCACAGTTCCACCTTATGCTGCCAATTACCATGCAATGTGCCCCCTTTTAAGTGGACGGGGGCATCTTTTCGGTTTTCAGAGCCAACCCAGAGAAAAAAAGTTTTGGTAATCGAATTAAGCAGCTTCGTGTTTTATAAATGTTATCATAAATATTCCATTTTATTAATTACCACGCATAATTCAACACAAAAACAAAACGAAAACGAACTCAGGTGAATAGTTGGGTGTGTGCGACTTTGAGATACCCTAAAGAGTTTGAAAGATTTTAAATACTTTTTGCTTTTGTTTTTGTGTTAAAGTATTAAAAAATAAATATATACTATGTATGCTTATATTGGAAAGATAAGGATATTCCCACTAATTCACTATATATATTTATTCATGCATTTATTTAATTCAATAAGATAGAAATATATTTTTTTAGGAACATCTTAGAAAACAAAATTACAAAATCTCAATTGTATTTATAAATATTTAATCTTTAGTATCTTCAGTTAAGTATATATATATATATATTCGTATATATATTTACTGTCAATTTATGCATTAATCAAGTAACAAGTCTTTATTCAACTGAATTTTCGTTGCCTAAGTCTTTTGTTTTTTGTCAAGCAAATCAACATTTTGGCTTGCAACCACAACTTATATGCCTTGTTAGGTTTAATTGCACGCTTTTGACATTAAGATACCCTATTATAACTATGTATAGGGTATACAAACGAGAGAAATCGCTAAGCGGCGTTTTCATATATATTCTTTCTCGGACATTCGGTTGTGGATTCGTTTTGGGATGCGTTCGGAGCAGCTTCGTTTCGCTGGGCGAAGGCACTCTCATTAACATACTTAATTTGTTTCTAATTTATTCATAAATTTATATTTGTAGCACCCGCCCGGCCTGCGACTCTGTTTCTGTTTTGTTCGATTTATTTTTGTGTGTGTTTTTTGTTATTTTTTTGTTTATTTTTTTTTTTTTGGCCAGCGCTGATTTATGTTCAGTCCGCTGATTAATGGCAGCTAACCAGGCTGGTAGCTCGTTCGACTGGCTGTGAATCAGTTGCGGGCCCTGTCCTAAGTAGGTGTTGTTACGCACATTAGGGCCAGCCGCGGCTTAAATGTAATTTGTGCGCATTACCAAAGGGTGATAAATAAAAAATAATAATAATAATAACAACAAAAAAAAAGAAGAATTTTTCTCAGTGTGTATATCACAAACACTTTGACGTCTGTGCTTGATTTTATTAATGGAAATTCCGTGAATTCTGTTACATACATAAAATGCAAGGTCCGCTGTCGAATAACTTAAGAGCTTAGGACTACATTCAACCAACAGCTGTTGGCCTGGCTAGCTGACGACGTCGCCGCTGTGGCCATTCTGACGCAACAGCTCCAGCTTCAGCTCGTGCTCGCGCGCCTTCAGCCGCAACGCGGCTATCGACGACGTCCTGCGATCCTCCGGCGGCGTCGCAGCACGCGGCGGCGGCGGCAGCGACAGCGGCGGCGGCGGCGGCTGTGAATGGTTCAAGGTCAGGGCAACGGGCGCCGTTTGCGTGGGCGAACCGGCTGGCGGCGCCTGATGCGTCAGCGAGATGCCCACGAGCTGCTGCGGCGACAGCTGCGACGGCGCCGGCGCCGACTGCGACAGCTGCGAACTGGGCGAATTGGGCGGCGAGGCCAGCAGATGATTGTTCGGCGAGTGCAGATGATCCGGCGATCCAACCAGCATTGGCGGCTTGGCGCCCAACGTGGGCAGCGGCGGCCCCCGTCCATGCGGCACGGCCGTCATGTTCGCCAGCAGCGACTGAAACGAACTGGACGGCGAATACATCGAGGCCATGCCGGGCGGCAACATGTGCGGCGGAGCCCTACAAGAGAGAGAGAGAGAGAGAGACGTAACTGAGACGAACGCTGGCGGGGATTGGCTGGGTTGGACTTACCGCTGGAACTGATTGAAGTAGCCGGACGGTATCATCGGAGCGGCGGACAAGTGCGGATAGCGAAAGGCGGCCAGATTGGCGGGCGAATCGAAGGGCTTGCGCAGCTGGAAGCCCAAATGGGTGAACGGATTGGGCGGCAGGGCGGCGCCCACAACCGTTTGCATGCTGGCGGCGCCGCTGGGCAAATACGGATTGTACGGATGCGACTGTGGACCAACCTTCTCCTGCTTGCGCCACTTGGCCCGTCGATTCTGAAACCAAACCTGCAAAAACACACGAAGGAGGAAGAAGAAGGAAGAAGCTGAGTTATGTGTTTAATGCAGGCTACTGTGTCCTGGCCGCAGTCAATTAAGGGGCGTGCCTATTGAGAACGCCCATTTAATTAGTTTTTAACATAACAATCTGAGTTCGTGTCGTTCCAACGGTGGCTGATTGCAAAACCCAGTTGCCCACCTTTCTGTATGTGTATGTGTGTGTGTATTTGTGTGTAAACAAATAATGTTGTTTAGCATGAGCGGTAATTAAAAACCAGATCAGGCCGTTGTCTCAACTGGATCAGCTTGTAATGACTGGCACTAAAATGCTTTCCACTTGGGCCCCGATTTCATTAGGGACGACATGCTCCATTATTTTTCAATTTTCAACATTGTTAACTTCGCTCAAAGCACGCGAATCGAACAGAACCACAATTTAGTTAGGGCTTCTCATTTTTTTTTTTTTACCTGAATCCGCGCCTCGGTTAATCCAATTTTCATCGCCAGCTCTTCTCTGCAAGGAGATAAAAGTAAAGCATTAAAAACATAAATTAGTTGGGTAAATGGGCAAAAAAAAAAAACAGACCTAAAAAGCATTAAAGTTTTTGTATAGAAAAATGATCAGTTGGAAGAAGTTTAAATTGTCAATGGGGAAGAAAATTCAAGTTAAAGTTAACTTTTCCATCTGAGCTTTAAATTGCATATTTAACAACATTTGTTATTAATGCTTAATTAATTAATGTATATAATTTTATTTTAATTTAATAATACGAGCTTTAACAACAGCTTTTTCAAATTGACACCCAATCTATTCTATCGCCTTCCTTTGCGCTTCTCATGGCGACCGCTCTACGCGCTTCTCAGGCCAATCAATCAAGGCAAGTGTATGATTTATTTGCTTAATTAATTGTGAAGCATTTAAATGAACTGGTTGCATTCAACTTGACGAGTGCCAACAAAAAAAAAACTTGCTCTAATTGTTGTTTTTTTTTTTATTTATAAATTTTTTTTATTTGTTTTTTTTTTCGTGCAAATCCAATTAGCGACTGCCCGAAGTGCAATTCTGGTCAGTTCGTGGCGGGTTTCTAATTTATGGCAATTATTATTGCAGTCCACTTTGCCCGCTGCATGTTAATTTAGTTTGCTTGTAGCCTACGTGGATCTCAAATGGAGCGTAATTCAAAACCAAATAAATAGTTGGGGTCACATAAAGTGTTTCGGCCACCAATCGATTTATGCAAATGTGGTTTATTGAAATTCTTTTATTTTTTAAGTTAGATTTGTTTCACTCACCTCGTAAATACGTCGGGGTAATGGGTGCGCGAGAATGCCTTCTCCAGCTCCTCCAGCTGAAAGCTGGTGAACGTGGTTCTATATCTTCGCTGCTTGCGCTTGGGCGCATATTCGTCCGCCTCGCAGTCGCTGTTGGGATCCGAGATGGGGCTGTTGGTGCCGCCCGAGGCGGAGACCGCTGCTGAACCCACACCACGCTCGGCCACGGCATCCGGATGTGGGTGTGCTAACTTGGCTTCTTGCGGTAGTTCCTCCAGCTTGACCTCCTCCGATATGCCCATAATCCAACACACAGCGAATCGGACGAATTACTGAAAGGGAATGGGGTGGGGTGGTGGGGGGAAAGGGTAGATAAAATCACATTAGATTTGTCTCGCATTAGAGGCTCGTAATTCAATCATAGCTAAACATGCAATTATCGTGCACTTTATTACGCCAATTTCTATAATTTTCAATAGCCATGAAGGCTCCCAGTCAATACTGACACTGAGCTTCATTCGCTGCGGTTTCGTATTACACTAGACAACAAGAGAATTGAATGCATGCCATTTAACTGACACAAAATGGTCATATTATATGGCCTATTATAGATTAGCCAATCAATTTGAAGCTATTTATTTTTTATTAATTTATGCTATATTCTTGGTTTGGAATTTATAATCTATAGACTAGTTTTCAATTGATCTGTGCAAATTCTTATTCTAAATTCTCGATATCCAACCCAGTTTTTATCTCTATGTAAACAACATTTTTTTCTAAACTCATATTAATCTGTAATGTAATAGCATAAAAAACTAAAGAATTTATAAACATAAGTTATTGCATTGTTATTTTAATTCTTTTTTCAAGAGCAAAAGAGTAAAAGAAGTTAAGTAAAATTAATATAGCTGGGAAATGGCTAGATATATAATTTAAAATAGCAGTTAACCTATATTTTATATTATTTTTCTTAAACTTTTCTTGTGCTCAAAATGTCCTAATCAACTTGGGCTTAAATACCCTGTTCTAGGGTGTTGTTAGCTGCTGCTTGGGACTGCGGTCTGGCCGCGTGCCTTATGGCCGTGGTTTCCCCTCTGCTTCTGGCTCCGCCACTTGGTGTCTGTTGCAAGCAGCAGCTGCAGCTCAATGCAAATCGATGGCATCGACGGGCGGACAGGCAACTAGCCAAGTTAGCGACAGGGAGGGAAACACACACACACACACACACAGTGATCGCAGCTGATCTTTCATCAACACGTTTCCACGGGCTGCGTTTATTTTTTTCATGTGCAGATCGTTTGGAATTTTAATTAAATTGGGCGGCAACTTCATTTTCATCATCATCAGCGGCTGGCAGCAGAAACCGCAACCGGAGTTCGTCGTTTAAGTTGCCGTTGCCGTCGATCAGATCAAGTTGGCTGTCAGTCAGCGAGCGTTTCCTGCATTAACTTCTTTTTTTTTTGTTTTAGTTTTTGTTGTTGCTTACAACAATTTTGTTAATTTCATGTTTTGCTAATTAATATACAATGACAATTAAGCCAAATGTTTAGCTCCCAAATGTAAACGTGCCCAAAAACACACAACAGTATTTCAGACTCTTCTTTTCTTATATTTTCTTTTGCTTTCCTTTCTTTTATTTTCTTTTCTTTTCTTTTATACATATTTTTTTTATGTAATTTTTTTTCTTTCTGGTTGATTGATGGCCCCGTCCTTAAGTCCCCAAGTTGGCGTTGTCGTTGCGGCTGCTACCGTTGACATTTCGCCTCGGCCGCCGCTGAATACATATATCAAAATTGTCCAAATACCTTGTTAAATGGCAAATTAGTGTGCCTCTGATTGATTTAGTTGCATTCTTGCGCCGAATGAAGTTGCAACTTGCAGACAGGCAACAGACTGCAACAACTTGATCATCACTTGCAGCCAAAAGAACTTAATGATCATTGCGTACTTTGTGTGTTTGTTGCCAAGTCATGATTTTAGTGTATGCTTAACTTAGGGTATTACCACTATGTCAACTGATTTGACAAAGCAAAGAGGCGATTGAGGAATTTGTATGCGCCCTAAGAGAGTATTATATATATACTATATGTATTCTTTCTTATGGGATTATACTTCTTTTTTAAAGTAGATTATCAATTCTTTATATAGTAATCCCATTTACTCTAAAAGCTAAATTTTGTCATCTGTATTTTTGTATTATATTCTGCATTAATTCTATACTTATAAACTTTTTACATTAATGTTTTCTCATGAATTCCCGAAGAAAATATTGTTAATAACTTCATAATGAAACAATATTTATTTAATTTAATCACATTTAAAGTTTTAAAAAATTGACAATTCCCTATCAACAATCTATAGGATAAAAGCTTTTTAAGGCATAGAAAAATGGGAATTTAATATTTTATAATTTTCTCTTTAGTCTAAACTCAAAGAAACATATTTTTATTAAATAACAGGGGCTTTCCATAACATCAATCGATAGACACAGCATTAATGGCAGCTTACAGAAGTAAATATTAATAAATTATTTTATTAATTTTTTTGGCTAGACACAAAATGTTATATCAAGTACAGAATAGGGGTATTCCATATTCCACAATCGATAGGCTAATCAATATCAGTTCAGCTGCAAGCAATGAATTGTTCTAATGATTGTGCTAAATTTTTTATATTTATTTTTAAACTTATTTATATAGTTATTTCAACTAAAATTTAAAATTATTTTTCATTTTTAATTTAAAACATTTCTATATATATTTATAAATTTATTTAAATATTTGTTATATATTTATTTATTTAAATATTTTTTTATCATATCTATTATTATCTGGTTCTACATAAATCTTCAGATCGGTTTACTTTTGCATTTATGTCCTTATCTTAATCACACTTAAAGTTTTCATCTTTTCCCAACTAACTTTTATTTTATAAGAGCAATCAAATTTCGTTGTTTATTTCCTTTTCCTCCTCTTTGTTTCCATTCCCTTACATGTTTATGTTTTTTTTTTTCGCCCGACGCATTCGTCAGTTCATAACTCATTTCTCATCGTTAATAACTTTTATTATGATTCGCACTGTCAGTTTTCAATGTTGTTAACAAATTCCGCGCATTGGCAGCTGACAAACTTAATTTGTGTAAGACGCTGGCCAGCAAATTATTAAATTAGTTGTACGAATTGCAATTATGTCTAAGCTCTGAACTCCGGGCTGATCAAGATCATAAAAATTGCGCTGATTAATTCATTGCACGGCAATCGTTGTGCCTGTACAGTAGTCACTGCCGTTGACTGCCTTTTGAAGTGCACGGCCCGGACTGAGTTATGCGTAGAATTTGTGCCGTTTGGCTTTGTTGTCGTACCGCCTTATAATTGTATCCGCGTTACGACTTTATTATTGCCTGAGAGTAAGAGAGAGAGGGGGAGATGGAGGGAGGGAGAAGGAGACTATTCATCCAACATCAAAGTTGTGCGAGCTGTTTGACGGTTTTGTTGGCTGCGGTAATTAAAAAACTTTTCAGTCAAACTGTCAACGGGGCAGCTGACGTACACAGCAGCAGTCGCTGTTGGCCACGTTAGCGATTTGGCTTTCATGGCTTTATTTACGAGAGCTAATCAAGTTAGCGCTGCTCTCTCGGTCGCGGTCTCTGCCCAATTGCAGATAGTGCGATTTCCAACTATGGTCAATTGCCAATCCACCAGCTACACCCGCTGTGCAAGTGTGTGTGTGTGTGTGTGTGTGTGTGTGTGTAACTCATCGTGCCCAACTGTTTGACACACTGTGGCGGCGACTGCTTTGCTTAGGGCTCACATGCTAATCAAGTCAAGCGCCAGTCTCAGTTCTCAGTTCTCAAGTCTGCATTTTTTACTCCACTCAGTCAGTCTGTCAGTCAGTCAGTCAGTCAGTCAGTCAGTCACTCAATCAGTCAGTCAGTCTTTCAGTCTGCCTGCCAGACTTGTTTGCGGTTGCTTGTTTCGTTTAGAGATAAGCTCCATTAGTGTCCGCAAATTATTTAAGAGCAACGAATGCTGCGTGTGGGTTTTTCATTTTATTTCATTTTATTTCTTTATGCACGACAAGTGCAGAAATTAAGAAATTAATTCCTAAATAATATATATATATATACATATATAAATTGTTCTTGTTCTTTATATGAATATATATTGGTTAACATGTTGCACAGTTGCTCAAAGTTTGCCACACACTTGTGTCTCCTGGCGATAAGCATCAATGTTCTCACAAACAGAGCTGCCTCCAGTTGTTCCTACACTGAGAGAAAGTTTATCAAAAATTTATAAAAAATTTAAAAAAATATATAAAGCTTATTTTTGCTTTAGCAAACATGTTTTTTTTTTTTCATTTTATGCATATTTGCTTGATCTTTTCGCTCAGTGTAGTTTGTGCCTGCTGTGCTGGGCCATGTCGCTTGGTGTCGTTTTTATGGCTGCACTTTTGTGTTTGTTGAGCGCTCCTGAGAGGACTGCGACTGGGACTCGCATATTTCATTAAATGGAGTTGAGTTCCCTGCCACGATCAGGTTCAGCATCAGCATCAGCTTCAGCATCAGCTTCAGCATCAGCTTCAGCTTCAGTTTTCAGGTAGAGCTCAAACAGAAGCTCATTTTCTGGCATTTTGTTAATGCGTCTGGCTGGTCCACTTGGTCCACGTTGGTTGGTATCTGCAGCAGCTTTATTTATGGGTTTACATTAGGCTAAACCACTTTAGTCACACTTTGATGATCAGCAGCATTGTGATCATCTCCTTTCTCTTTCCTCTACCCTTCTTTCACGATAATGGCAAACTTTTTGGGTGGCGCCTCAAAGCTCATGCTCATCATATTGATAATGGCGTGTGTGGTCCGCCCCCCCTTCCCCTTCCCCTTCCCCTACCCCCTCCCCCTCCGTCTGAAATTGATGGATTAGGCAGGAAAGTGTGGCCACCTGCTTTTGAGTTTTGTTTTTTACATACGACGAGTTGATAAAGTCAATTATTAATTTCGTATAAGCGACAATTTCGTGAGTCACCCGAAAAAAACACACACAGAACACACAACACACATAAAAATGATAGCGAGTGGAGAAGTCGAGACCCAGACAGTTGACTGTTGGCCAAGACTGCGTCTGCTGGCCAAGACTGCACCTGAACTGAACTCTGGCTGCTCGTGTTGGCGCCGGCTTTTGGACGCGCCAGGTGCGATAACGCAGCATTCTTCTTCTGAGCTGCAGACGCCGACCCGGTACATTATGGGCCTCTAATGCACACTCACACACACACGCACACAAACACACACACACTTGGACACACACACTCGCACACACCGAATTATAATTAGTTTATTCATATCCTGTGTCGAAGTCTCAGCAACCTCATTTGTTGATGGGGCAATCTTAATTCAATTTACTGCCTATCAGCGCCAAACAACAACGACTGACAAGCACCCTAACTTACAAGATTAAATTGTTTTTGAATACTATATTTGTTCCCTTTAAAGTTTTTTTTTTAAGTTTAATGCTTACATCGATTTTTTAATAACAACTTTAGATAAGTTTCTTTTCAGCTTACTTAGTTTTATAAATTAATATATTTCTAGCTAAATACTCTATTTTTTATATATTTCTTATCCTCCATTATCACTTTAAAGCTACGCTATATAAGAAAGTAAAGTTATTTAAAAGTCATTTTGGTCCCTGAAAAGTCCACAAAATATTTTTATATTAACTTTAGTTTCTTTAAAATCCTCTAAGGTCATTTTTATCTTATTTAACTGTGGAAATATATAATTTTGAAATATGTATATGCATAGATATAATAAATAATAATATATAGTCTTTTTTAATTCACTATAATTGTCAATTTTTTGTAAATATAAATATAATAGAATAGCTTTAACATTACATAATATTGTTGACTTTAAGTTTGTTTTCCTCCATGTTTACTTTACTGAAGTATTAGTGAATTATTATTATAGATAAGCTGTGCCCGGATTAGACCATCAAAGGTATATTATATATTTATTATATTTTTATTTTTTATTTTTATTTATTTTTTTTATTTATTTTATATATATATTATTATTATTTTATATATATATATATATAGGCAATGTTCTCCATGCTTACTTTAAATTTAGTCTAGTGTATCTGTAAAGTTGTCTTTAAATACTTTTCAGATTTTACTTAGATAATTATATTAATTTGAAAATATATGGTCATAAGCTATCTATTATATATACCTATTAAGTGGCCTCAATGATCACTTTTAATTAGCCTAACAGTAGTTAAGGATTATTATTGGTTAGTCCAATATAAAGTTAAGCATTTCTTCAATCTTCCATCTAACTAAAGTTAGGGTATTTGGTCTTCGCTGTGGTTCGAACAGCTTTTCCTTTTCTGGTTTTTCCTTTGTGGACCTGTGGCCACCCTAATGGCCGAGAGTTGTTGCTGTTGACGGTAGCCAAAGGTAGTCGCCGTCGCAGGTTTCGAGCCATGACTCAGGTCGAGACCGTTCCGGGTAGCTCGCCAAGCTGTTGATGTGGATGATGCGAGGCCAATTACTCATAAAATGCATGTTAAAAACGCTGCAGAAGAAGATACAGGAGGAGCTGAAGGAGCTGAAGGAAACTGCAGTCGAACAACTGTTGTTCGACGCCTGCCTGTTGTTGGCCAAGTTAACAAAGAGGCGACTCCAAGCGAGACTTGCAGCCGTGTTTCTGCCCTTTGTCATTGTCTTGTACGCTTTGATAAGCGACAGACGGACGCTGAGCAATTTGGAAATTGTGTCTGTGCTTGATATTTCATGTTTGCAAGCCTCCATTTGGTGTCCAGACTCTCTCGGCGGGGCCCGGCGGCGGCGCGCTCGCGGGGGCGCGGGGGGGGGGGGGGGGGGGGGGGGGGGGGGGGGGGGGCATGGTCTTGTGAGTGTGTGGGCGTGGAAACGACGAAGCTGGCAACGAAACGCCTTCAAATGCGACAAACTCTAATTGGGAAATGTCAGCAACAACAACAACAAGAAGACAATATGATATCGTCATTTGTACCCAATATCAAGTCAGATATGAATAGCTGCCATTGTCTGCATCTGTTGCGATATGACGATCCTATCAGCGTACAACTTTTAATTGTGTGTTGGCCTAATTGAATTGGGCTGCAAATGGCACAACTACCATACTTTTTGGGACATATTTTAATTTGAAAATCAAAGCGTCAAGATCTGATGAAGATCGATAGCGTCGTTGTCGTCGTCTATTTGCGTCATGGCGACTAAATAATAATAAAAAATTGTTAGTGACAAGTCACATGCGCATTATTATTAATTAAATCAGTTCGAGGGCTTATCGATAATCGCCGCCCAAAAGGAAAGAATAACATAAAAGCGGAAAGAAATGGAACGGACCGAAACGGAAGGGAAACCCAATTTTCGTTTTTCGATTTTCGATTTGACGTGACTTTGATATACTTATACTTATACTCATACTTATAGTTAAGTTTGAGTTATCTAAACGTATTTGTAGTCGTTGTATTACTACTCGACTACTGACCCAGGCCTATCGCCAGCAACGTTCTGACTGACATGATTATCTTGGCCAGATAAACGGGGCCGAGTTAATTTCATTTACTCGGTGTTAAAGCGTCGAAAATTTCATTGCTTTGGTTTTGGGATTGATTAGCAAACATTTTGAAAACATCACAATGACAAAACGTGATTTATTTACCATCGTCTCGGGCGCTGACAATTTTTAGGTACTCTTTAATGGTGTTTAATTAAAGCCAATCAGCGATAAGCCCATCCGACCTATCAGCATGTGGCATACCCTATAAATACCCCATAATCAAAGAAACAAAAAAAAGTAGATATACAAAAGTATAATAATAATAATAATAATTTTTTTTTTGTTTGTTTGTTTTTGGGTCTAGTGCTCGAACAACGCGATACGCAATGTCCAAGTGAATTAATCAAATTTAATGATATTTAATTTTTCCGTGCCCGTCTTTGATTGTCGATTACCGATTAGTCGACTTGTGCAATATGTAATATTATCCGATCGTGACGCAAACTGGGTCAATTCTAATACAAATACATTCAATAGCTGATCATATCTAAGAATATATATATATATATTTTTTTTTTTGGGGGTAGGGAAAGAGTTTATAGAGATATGGAGTAGGGGGTAGTTAGATAGGTAATTGAAATTATGAGAGATCTATGAATATGATATATACTATTTATATTGAACTAAGAATGGGGACATTTTAGAGATATTGCTTTGAGATAATTAAAATATTTATATGAAGAATTATTTTATTGCCAAAACATAAAAAGTTGTTACTAAGAAGGAAGTTGTTAATTGCATATTTTAATGTCATATTACTTCCCTGTCAATAGGAACATAAATCAAATACTTTTAACAGCTTTTGCAATCATTTTCTAAGCTTAAATACTTAAATTGGTTTTTGGCGGACTCAAGAAACTAGCTTTGTCTATAAAGAGGCCATATTCTTGAGTTTATGGCTTTATTAGTTATATTATATATTTGCATAGATTTACATAAGACTCATATTCCTGATCTGTGGCTAATTATAAATTAGTTAGGGGTTTATTAGGTATATTACTAATGTATATTGTATACATAGATATTGATATACATAATGGCAAATCTTTAATTTTTTAGTGCTTTGGCTACTCTTAATACAATCATTAGAATGTTATTATTACAGCCTATATTAAAAAAATAATCAATCAAAATCTTTATATCGGTATGCAAAACATATTGGTTATTTAAAATAATTAAATCCTAATCTACAAATATGAATTATAGCATTCATCTAACATATAAGAAACTTATCAATTCTTCTGATTAACAAAAGAAAACTATATCATATATTTAGATATACTATTATATAAAATATGCACTGAAAAAAATTTGTTTATCTAAACAATATTTTATCGCTTAGTTTACAAGGGAAGCATAAATATGCTAAGAGTTATTAAATCTTAAATATCTAATAAAAGTAAATGTAATATTTTGTTTACTCGGACTATAAATAGTATAAGCTCTAATATGTATAAAAAACAACTGGGTAAAATATATATAAAAGGAACTAAGAAAATAATTATTTAATTTTAGTTGAAATACATATTTACATATTTACTCAAAACATTTAAATTTTAAATATTTAACAAAGATTTAGCTTATTTTATTTATTAAAGTTAAAAACTTTCGAACTTACCTTTTTCTTCTTGTTTAGACTGCAATTATATTCAACTAGTTTTAAGCTGCGATCTTCAGGCGATTATTGTTAGCGTTTATATATATATATATATTTGTTTAGCTTAGATTGTGTATTAAGGAACTGATATTTTTGATTCACACAACTTCGAACACTTGCCGACGGTCTTTGCACAGAGGCGCCTTTGGGACAAGTTAACGGCTACGCAACGCGTTAAGAACTCTGCAATTTCAGTTAGCTAATCGCGTTGTGCGTTTTTCAACTTTTCGGCTATAGTTTTACAACCGGCAACACACACACTCACACACACACATACGCACACACAGACACAGACAGAGAACTCGTGGGCAAACAGAAACTTGGGTCGAGCGCGACGACGGCTTTGATGAACCGGGCTCCGTCAGTGCCGCAAGCGAACTACGCTAAGAGCAGGCGGCCAACGTTGTTTCAGGTGGGCAACAGCAGCAACAACAACAACAACAACAACAACAACAACCGGTTGTTGTCAGCTGCCAATTGCAGTTGAATGTGCGGAAGCGAGAGAGAAAACAAACGAACAAAACGAACGAGCTGCGATCGCAACGAGCGCGATCGAATCAACGATCGCAGGTGTTTGTTGTGTGTGTGTGCAGTGTGTGTGTGTGCAGGTGAGCAGCCCGCCTGCTCCGCCTCACTACCTGACACAGAGAGTGAGAGGGAGAGAGAGAGGGAGAGAGCATGCTAGTGCCGCTTACACCAATGAGCGTTGAGCCTATGAGCGCTCAAATAATGGCGGCTAACCGGCCGGCGGCTCTGTAAAAGCTGTAAAGCTCTCTCGCATCTCTCTGCCTCCCTCTCTCCCTCACCTTGGTATATGTGTGTGTGTGTGTGTGGAGTGGCACGTAATTGAATAAGCCTCGCACAAAGTGCAATAAATTTGATTAGCAAAATGGAAATTTATTTGGCCGTCTTTTATTTGCTTTCGCATACGTGTTTCCACCTAGATGCATTTGTTTGGCTTTTGTTCTGCTTCTGCTTCTTCCCTCTTTCTTCTTCTTTGGTTGCTTTGTTGTTGCGGCTCGTAAATTAAATAATTTAGCTAACACGCATATGCAAGGAACTGTTGTTGTTGTTGTTGTATAGTGTTAAGGGCCTCGTAAATGACTTTGTTGGCTTATTGAATTCAAGCAACGTCAAGAGCCTTAATTGCCTGCTACGGATTGAGAAAGAGAAAGAGAGAGAGAGGTAGAGGTAGAAGGAGAAAGAAAGGCGAGATAGTGATTAGAGTTGTATAAACAGAAACTTAAGTTGGGCTCTGTTAGACAAACTAAGCGGGTATTATAAATAATTAGAGGGCACATAGTGGAGAAAGTTTGTAATAGCTATAACTATGTTTTTTATATGCACCAAATATACGTATAATATTTTACATTCTGTAATTATTATTCTTATGTTTTATACTTCTTACAGAGTATTTGCTTATTCGAAGTAGATCGTAGAGTCTATCTGGTTTAGTAACAATTGCTATCATTGACAAATAAAAAAATTTTAATTTATTTGCTTTAATAACTTGCATTTTATCCAATTACATTGGACAACATTTTCTAAGTATTCATTTCCAATTATTTCCATTATTCCTATTTCTGATAATATTTGTCTCGAGTCTTTGTTTAAATCCCTTAAAAATCATATTCATTTAAAAGCTTTTTTAAAAACTCACTAAATGAGGTTTCATCAAAAGCATTTTCT
Source organism: Drosophila lacertosa (assembly GCA_004143845.1). Taxonomy (NCBI): domain Eukaryota; kingdom Metazoa; phylum Arthropoda; class Insecta; order Diptera; family Drosophilidae; genus Drosophila; species Drosophila lacertosa. The sequence continues at coordinate 785,057 of SCDZ01000017.1, read as the reverse complement.
TTATTCCTAATAAAATAAATATTACTATATAAAATATAAATATGTATTTGTTTATTTACATTAGTTTTTTTTCCTATTATTAACCTAAGCTCTCTTTATTATTTTTATTTTATTTATTTATTTTTTTTTATATAAAAGTTTATCGTATGACTTTACAAGTAATTTATTAGTATTTTATTATAGAAATTAAATAGAATAATACCCTCTACAAAAGAAGCATTAAAAAATGCATAAATGTGTTTCTTTTATTTTAACTTTTATTATATATATTATTATGTTGTACATCATAAGATTATATATATATATATTTGATTTTTTTCTGATTGCCTTAAACAAAGTTAATCTCAACATTATTTTCTTTAAATTTAATCTATCCCCTGTTAACTTAATAACATATTCAAAAACTTTCTTTTACTCTACTACATTCTTTACTATTTTATACATTTTGAAATTATAAATTAAACTTAAATAATCTAACTATAATTGCAATTGCTTTCAACTGTAGTCATATCTAATTAAATTCCTTTAACTTTCAGATATCTTCAGCACAGCCTCTGAGCTATCTTTAGGCCACTTTAAAACCAGTTGGCCAACTTGAAGGACAGCAAATTACAGGTAAATAAATAAATTATATATAATCACTTTATATTACGTAGAACAGAGAACAGAGTTTTTTTCCTTAAATACATTTGTCTCATAGCTATTATTTGTGTGCTACCCATTGCCAATCAGGCCATACCAGGCTAACTACTTCATTAAACCCCCCCCCCCTCCCCCTTCCCACTCTTCTGTTACCCTTTCCTTTCCCAGCTGCAATCTCGTAGCAATAAATAAAGTGTTAATGGCAATTGCATACAAATAGTTTGGTGTTGCCATTATATGGACATTATAGTAGGGTATTATAGCATTGTCGAATGGTGGAGGTGGGGGAGGGGGGGAGGGGAAGGGGGGAGGGGTGCATCCATAACAAGAAGTAAACAATGCAACGCTGCAGTTGCCGTCGCTGCACTTTAAGCCAATTTCACGCTTCATTTATGGCCGAAATGCAAACAAAAGACCACTCGACCATTTGGCCGGGTTCAATGGACACTCACCTGGGGTCGACTCTCTCTCTCCCTCTCTCTCTCTCCTTTTCTGTTCTGTCATTTCTCCAATGTGGCCCATGTGGCCGTGTCAATCAGCTCGTCGCGCAAGGTGTGCGCCCAGACTGGACTCCTCTCCTGCTGGACTCCTCTCTTCCTCCTCCTCCTCCTCCTCCTGCTGGTCTCCTCTCCTCCTCCTGGTCAGTCCCATATGCTCGGTGCGCGTCAGAGTCGCGCATGCGCGCACGTCCTAATGTAATTATTATCTTAACAATTGAATTTCCGGTCTGGTCTCTACATTTTCTCCTTCTTCTTCTTCTCCTTCTGCTTCTTCTTCTTCTTCTCCTTTCGGCTTTCGGCTTTCGGCCGGGACAGATGTCGCGCAAAACGTTACAAATGTGCACTTAATTGCGCAATTAAATAATTTTATTTCTGCTGCGCGTTTTTCCCATTTCCCCCTTAGCCCCTTTTCCCAGCAGCTTTCCTGCCAGAGTCCAATAGGCCAAAACAAATTGCAGCTATGTGCATCCATCCACACTCCAGTCATTCTCTCTGTGTGTGTGTAGAGTGTGTGTGCAGAGTGTGTGTGTAGAGTGTGTGTGTAGAGTGTGTGCCTTATCGCGCCCTCTTTATTACGAGGCTATAATGCATCGCATCTAACGGCCAGCTGGAATGCCAAGAAACAAGAAATAAGCTAATTACACTATTAAATATCGTTCTATGCTTTTTCCTAAGATGATCATTTAATAGGATTATAATCACATATTTTAAAGCAGGACTTGCTGTTCAATTAGATTTAATATGTTTTAAAATGACAAATTTAAGTTTGATTCTCTTCTATTTGAATCCAGCTCAACTTTGCCATAAGATGTCACACAGTTTAATGGGGAATCTATATTTATTCAACATTTAATCCTTAAACTGACTCTACAGTCATAAATAAATATATTTAAATAAATACACTTAAAGCCTGTACAGTAAACCTTTAAATATATACAATAGTTAATACTGGAAAATACTTTAACTTTTATCACAAATAAACTTATAATGATGAATTAAGACTATATTTTATATCTTGAATATATTTAAATTTATTATATTTAAATATTTCTTTTCATGATTTGAGATACTGTTTAATTTAATTTAAATCTAAAAACACCATTTGTACTTAAAATCAAATTGAGACAACATTTTAAAACAGGATAAATTTGTCTAAACCAAACTTTAGCTGAACTTAATCTTAACTTTACTCATCTAAAATATAAAGGAATGTCTTTGGGCTTGGGCTTTAATTAATATTGAAAATACCTATATAAATACAATATAAATACAATATATTATATATTGACTCACAAATAGATTTGAGTAAAAAATTTTAAATACTTAAAGCTTTGTTAAAGCTCAATGAATAAATCCAAGATATGAAAATGTGTTTACCCTGAGAAAGAATTCAAATGAACAATTAGATTTATATAAATCCAACATTAAAAACCACAAACAAATCACATAAAAATAGGCATAAATTGGAAGATATACAATATTTGAGGGGTTTTCACTATAGATTAAAAAAAAGATAGTCCTTTTTTATAGTTTAATTTTGCATTATCATCAGCGAAGGCAGTTATTATTCAATATATATATATATAAGGGTATTATTTATTATTTAATTATTATTATTATTTATTACTTGAATATTATAAACTTTCCCACCGAAATTTTAGAAATGAATCTAAGCCCTTTTCAAGTGTTTTCTTTCCAAGATTTTTCAGAGGTGCAATTTTCTTTTTCAGTTTGAATTTAACTTTCTGGCTGGTTTTGTCAATTAGGCGAGCGAACGATGCGATGCCTTTGGCTTAATCTCAGCATGGCCTACATGGGCAGACCCCGCCCCCCCCCCTCCGCCCCCTCCTCCTCTGGCAGGCCACGCCTCCGTTGGCTATCAATTGCGTGGGCACAGAAACGTGGAAAGGCAACGCAACTGTAAACGATAGCAAATTATATTTAATTACGTGCGATTAGTTAGGGTTACTGGAGTCGCGCGATCAAATGCCAGCTCGCATAAAATTTGGACAAAAAAAAAACCAACAAAAAAAAAAAAAAAAAAAAAAAACAGAAAATAAAAGTGCCCAAAAGCAGCTAACATTAATTCAATTACAAATGGCTGCGACAAAATGGGGCAGGCTTGTGACATAATCAACCCTGCCCCCGATGATGATGATGATGATGATGATGAGGTGCAGGCAGGTTGCACATTTCCTTGTGTTTGTAATTTGATACGACAGCGATTTGTCTTGCGTTCATTACAACATTGTTTTGTTTTTTTTTTCTGTTGTTTTTTTTTGGTGCATTTTCACTCAATTTTCGTGGGCAAGGTAAATTGACTTAAGCGGAAGCGCGTTATTAACTGGTTTATGCAAGCCACATAATCGCCCAGATTCCCAGCTAACGATAAGCAGCTGGCCAAAACAGAGGGGTGAACTTACTAGCCAAACCAACCCCAACCCCCTTCCCCAACCCCCATCGCCCTCCCCCACCCACATAATACCCAATAAGCAGGCAACAATTAAAACGAAAGCGCGGTAATTTCATTTGTACGTAAATCTAATTGTGGAAAACATGGAAAACGTGGAAAACAACAGCAACATTCGTAATGTATAAATGAAAAATGCTTTTGGTAATTAGTGCGTGTACCAACTGAAAAGCTGAAAAGCGGTTAGCTGACTGCATTTTTACTTAATTGCCCCATTCTTTATTTTTTTTATTTTTTATTTTTTTTTTTGTGTTTTGTTTCAATTTTTCCGTTTTCGTTTTGGGCGGCTTTCATTTTTCGCCCCGTTTTGTTTTTGTGCAAATTAATGTGATTTTGTTTCTAGGTAATTTCAGTTTAATGTGCGTCAATTAAAATTATTAAAGCTTATCTTGCCCAGCTATTTTGGCCATTTTTTGGGTAAATTAAATATAATTTTATACAATGACCAATTCGTATCGCAACCGATTAAAATAACTTTTATAATAGCCTATCAAAATTTGAATGTCCATTTTTTTTTGAATGTGCTCAAACAATTTCTATTAGGATTAATTTTGGGTTAAGATACCTTTGGCTTAAATACTAGAGGTTAAAGTGTTGTCAGTTGGGTTGAGAAGATTTTATGTTGACCTTCGAGAGGAGTATTGAATATTTATGTTGGTATTTTTTATTATTATTCACCCTAACTATGTAACCTTTCATCTGAAATCTGTTTGCTATCCTTAAAGATCAAGATCATCTTTGAATTCTTGAAGTTTTCATTCCATTTTTCTAGCTTAATGTTAAAAATTTACTTAGAGTTAAAACATTCAAAATCTCTTATTTTTTTTATTAAATGAGTTTTTTTGGCATTCAAGAAATTTGTCTATATGTTTTGGATTGCTGTCTGCTTCAGATTAGTCAAAAGAATTACCGTCTTTTGTCTCACGCTTAATCACAATTTAATTAATTTTTTTATCCCTCGTTTAATTGGGTTTTAAATCATTTCTAAATAAAATTTTGTTACTCCACTTTTAACAGACTCTAGAAACCTTCTATTAAATAAATGTTGGATATACAATTAGGTGGACAATTAAGGGCTAGATAGCCTCGATTGTTTATACTGCTTAAGATCTTTAAAAAATATGTTAAAATATGATCAGCAAATGTATTCACATAACTAATGATTAACTATTTATACTGCTCAAGGTCTGTTAAAAGTAGATTATATTATTTATCAATATATCCTACAATCATTTAGACAAGCTAATGATGTTTGACAACTATATAAGTATAGCAGATAAAATAAAAAAAAGCTGTCTTAGATTTTATCAGGATCAGCTTTTTTCCTAATTTTATTTACCTATTCAAATAGCTCTCGGAATATCCATTTGATCTGACAGCGTCCGCAGTTGAATTAGCCACGAGGCAAAAGCAGCTGTTAAGATCAGGTTTCACAGGTGTGTGTGTTTGTTGTGTGTGTGTGTTGTGTGTGTGTGGCACACAATCTTCGCTTATCCCTTTCGACAACCCCCGCTCCTCTCATTCTCTGTATTCAGTTTTTTCCCTCTCTCTTTTTGCTATCATCGCATCGAATTCGTTTGTTTTATAATTGATTAATTAGAGGTCGGCCTTTGTCCCGGGAAGTTCCTTTTCGGGCTATCGTTAGAATTATAATTGGTCTGCGGCATGTGTTATCCTAAGTAATATACCAATTAGCTGTCTATCTCTTTTCCTCTCTTTCCCTCTCTCGTTCTGTCTCTTTCTGTTTGCCTGTCGGCATTTTGTTTGGTCTCAGCGCCCCCAAATTGATTTTATTGACTTGTAAATGTTGTTGTTGACTGTCCCTCGCCGATTGCCCCTTGACCAAGGTCCACAATTTTTGGCTTCCGTTCATATTCAATATCCCTATCGAACCATGTCCATGTCCGTGTCCGTGTCCAAGTCCGTTGACTACTGATGTCACCGCTAGTTTAATTTATGACCATATCATCTGCCAATATACCCAACCTGATGCATATTCCTTGCATATGCTCGTTTATAACTTCACAGCATACCCTGCCAAAGGGTATTTTCACTTAGACACAGTGTGTGACAGGTGTTAGTTGCAGCTTGTTTTAGATAATCAAACCAACTAACTTGCCTTCAATTTTAATTTTTTATTTGTTTGCTTACTTTTAAGTTAAACTTAGGAACTTACTTAAAAAGAAACTTCAAATATAAATTTAATAGACAAGTTTTTAAGGCAATTAAGCTTAAAGAATATTAAAAAAATTGCAGTTTGAATTTGCCTAACAAAATATTATTATTAAATATGTATAAGATTCTAACTTTATTATATATATATATATTATTAATTATATATTTTAAAAAAATTCTAAATAAGTTACTTAGCATGTCAGTTATTATATCTTCAAAGCAAATACCTTTATTAAAGTTTTAAAACTCTTAAAGAAACTTAAAAATGAGGCATAAAATTTAGGCCTAATGAAATCTTTAATTATTTAAAATTTTTAAGAGATATTTAAATATTTAAATATATATAAATATTCCTTCAATTTGTTAAACTCTAACGATTTTGAACCCTAAGCTTTTAAGCTCTTAATAAAATTTAAAAACTAAGCATAAAATTTAGACATATATGCCTAGAATTCATATCTTTAATTACTTATTACTTATAATTAATACTTAATTACTTATAATTTTTAAGTGATACCAACTATATATAAATATGCCTTTAATTTGTTAGTGAGCATGAGTTTTAACGATTTTGATAAAATAATACTTTTAAACTCTTAATAAAAATCAATAAATATTCATAAAACCAAGACTTAAATGCCTCGAATTGGAATCTTTAAGTTTATATGATTACATGTTTTTTAAAAAATATTCAATATATAAATAAAATTACTTATTATCTAAGAATTACCCATGATTAACGCTGATAGCAAAGGGAGTAAAATCTAGGCATAAAATCGTAAATATACTCTCTTAAAATTACCAATTCCTTCTAGTCGTACATTAATTTATCGATTTCACGCCGCCATTGCGAAAAGCCAGAAAGGAAAGTTTAAAAAAAAATATAAATTTGCCTGAGGCTGCGAGGAGGCAGCTTTAAGAGCTGAGCTCACTATTAATTACATTTTGTAATTAGTTGCAAATTTTTATAGCTGGCCGCATGTGGCAAGGCCTGAGAGTCATAAGTACCTAAAGATGACTGCGGACCGCATTAAGATTGATAACGAGCTAATGAATGTAAATTTTATACTCCGTCCGTCTCTTTGTCCGCCCGTTTGTCCGCCCGTTTGTCCGTCCGTCGGTTTGTCTGTCAGCACGCCTGGGAGTCCATCATTATGTGTATGAGTTGTTGAGCTGCAGTTGCTTCAAAGAGGTTTCCCAGAGGCTCGCAAATTGAATTTCGCACTAAGCTCGGCTTCCGTTTACATTTAGTTAAGGCTCCCTCCATGTCAGCAAATACAGTGAGCATTCAATAGTAAAGAACTGCTTGTAAAAGTTGAGTAACGAGTTTGGTAATTAGCGAACTTAAAAAGTAGCGAGTAAACTACTCGATGAGCTTAGAATATGTTGGAGGACTGAACTAACGAGTAGGTATAAAATAGACAGTTGAAGGTTAGAGTAACTATTGTTCTGGCAAGTTGATTAACTAAAGAGTAGGTAGTTGATAAATAAGCGAGTGTAAAATTTATCAAGTTAACTTTATCAAGTAAACTACCGAGTTTCAAATCTTACCAATAAATACTTTGCAAACCAACGAGTAGACAAATTTATAAACTAATGAGCTAAAGGTTAACTAACTAGAGAGTTGACAATCTAACGAGTTGAATAACCAAAGAGTAGGTAAACTGGCGAGTGCAAACTTTGATTGCTTAACGAGTGAGTAAACTGACTAAAAACGACTAAGCAAACTAACGAGTAGATAAACTAACAAGAGAGAAAGCTATTATTGTAGAGACTTAGCTGGCGAGTTAGCTAACTAAACTAACGAGTAGGTAAATTAGCGAGTGGGTGAATAAAAAAGTGGATATTCTGGCGAGTTGACTAACTAAAGAATGAATCAATTAGCGACTGATAACCTTGGGAAGGGAATGAACAAATATTAGGTTAACTTATGTATAACGAGTTCGCAAACTAACGAGTAGAAAAATTGGCAATTAGCTAAACTGACAAAGTTTGCAGCTTAGTAAACTAATAGAATAGAAACGAAGTAAGTTACCAAAAACTAACGAGTAGCTAAAGTAGCGAGTGTGCTTATGAAGAAATATTCGTTTGAGCGAGAAAGTGGCTTAACTAACGAGTTGACTAAATAACGAGTATATATATATATGACAACAATCTTACGAGTAGGAAAGCTAGATACTGTATTAAAGAGAGGTTAGAGATTCCAGCGAGTGCTTAAACTGAATTAGTTCAACTAGTTCACAAAGTAACGAGTAGTAAAATTTACAACTACCACCAAACAAGCCTACCAATAATTAATAGAGTCTACTTAAATACAAAAAATACCACAACCTTTGATTATTAAACAGAAAACCTTCGTTCGTTCCACTTATTGAAGCCTCACTGCAGTTGGCAAACAGTGGCCAGTGGATAAAGGCGGAGCCTTCGGGTTGGGGCGAAGGCAATGCAATTACGAATATGCAGCAGCCACTTGGCAGCAGAGTATTCGTAATTAAAGAGATGGGTCCGAGGGCTCATCAAAGCTCTTCCCGTTGGCGTTGCGACGTTGACAAATGAGTTCATCAGCAGCTCCTTTGGCCAGCAGAGAGGGAAAGAGAGAGATAGAGAGAGAGAGAGAGAGGGCTGAATTAATTTTAAAGTGAAAAGCGATTTATTTTCGCCATTTGGGCCGTGAGGCCGTTTAATAAACAATTTAATAGCGCGCATAAATTTCAGACATCATATAATAAACCCATTTGTCTTTAACGGGGCCCCAAACGCTTAAGCCTAAAGACCTTTATGCACATGCCAAGACAGACTTCGAGGTTATTAAATTATGTGGCTCAAGCGTAAAAATTAACCGTAGCAAATGTAGGACGACTTCGACAGAGAAAGAGAGAGGGAGAGGGAGAGATAGGGAGAGAGAGAGGGAGTCTCTTCATCTTTTTTTTGTTTTGTTTTTAACGAGCCCTAATGGAACCCCAAGCTGAGCTACCCGCTCTAAGGCGCTCTCACTGTTGACTTTCTCTCAACGAACTGAAAAAAAAAAATTAGACTCGAGTCGGCTTCAATTAATCAGCGACATTCGAATAAATCAAGTGCCATAAAAATGACACAGCGTGAGACAATCAAAGAGAGCTGAGAAGTTCACCAGGCACAAAAGATGAATATTTAATTAGGAACAAATTAAGAATGCAAATAATGTGGAACTACCGTGGAGAGGGCGTTGCTCGATTGAACTACGACTGAGTCGATTATTAATCGATAGACTCCATAATTAGTGGGCATACAACAAAGCCCCAGTCCAATCATCTACCAGCGGGAAATCCAACTAATTGGTTTTAAGTGTGTGTGTGGGGGGAAATCCCCAATTCGAGAGATCTCAAACAGACTTTTATCAATTCTGGTTGATTGTTATCGCTTGACACTTGAGTTGAGTTCAAATGTCGATCGGAACTGGGCATTTATTTGTTTAAACAACTGCTACTAACTGCTTTTAATTGCCATAATTGCATTAGATCTTTGGCTCCTACGACTTTGGCATTGACTTTATGGAGCGTTCGCTTCCTGGGAAGCTGCCAACCGAACAACTTAATTAAGGCAGGCCATAGAAATGAGGAAAAAATAAAGTATTGGTTGGGGGAAGAGTCTTCTGATTGGAATCGCAGGCATCAAGCAATTTGTATGCGGCCATCAGACAGCAACAAGTCATTTCACACTTTGATCACGCTGCAAAACTGCAGCTGCAACAGCAACAGCAACAGGACCTAACAGGCCACATGGCCATAAAAGGATGCCCCCAACAACTTTGGAATGTGCCTCGTTGCATGCCCCCGCCCCCCTGCCTTACTTGCCACATGCATATATTAAACAACCAGTCGCCCGCGCAACGTTCCAAGCTGAAGTTGGACTCGGACTCGGACTTGGACTGGAACTCAGAGTTGAAGTTGGAGTTGGAGTTGGGCACCTTCGCAGTAATTAACTTGTTTCAATAATTACGCATGCGCATTTGCACATGTTTCATTTGGCCAGTTCCGTGGGCCAACATTCGGTTTGGCTGTTGCCAACTCTTAACAAGATTTTTGCATTGCGTGCGCATTCAAAGGCCAAAACAACAGACTCCGTTTCTCTCAAATGCCCTAACAAAGGACAACTCAACTATTTGATAGACTTTGGTTAAGCAAGGCTTACCCTAAAGATCTAAGCTTGAAGATAACTTCAACTTTTGCCCTTTGTCCCATTCAGTTAAAACCAAATTGAAGCTATTATAAATTGAAGTCTTTTATTCTATTTAGATGACCTATTATAATTTTACTTTTCTATAGTTTCTATTTTATTTTATATAGTTTTTTAGTTCTTAGGGATTCTCTGCTTAGAGCAAAGGAAACCCAGTTTAATTTAATTAGATTTCTTCTTTAACTGGGTATAGTGACTGAATTTTTTAGCTTGAACCAATTAATTTTAATAATACAATTAAATCCATACCAATAAATATAAAAGAAAAGAAAAATTCTGAAGTAAAACCTAAACTTAAAACAATTGTAAATATACTCTAAAGATTTCTTCTTTAAAAATATTTTAATAAGTGAATACAGCTTCTACGGATTCTCTGCTTAAATTTAGTAATTATAATATCAGTATAATTTCCAATATATATAAAAAAAATATAAAATATAATATACTAAGTAAAACCTACTATAAAAATTGCATAAGAGCTTTAGTTCTTTTCCTACCTCATCAATAACACTTTTAATACTATATGTAAAATTATAATTTTTATCATATTTAAATTTTCTCAGGATTTTTTTTTAGAGCTATTTAAACAAAGTTCAATCAATGGATATTTTATACCTAGGCATATCCAAAGTATTCTTTCAAGAGTCGTTCAAAGCCAAAGTCACTTTTAGTTGCTTTTAATTTAAATCTATTAAATTCAGCAAGAAGTTAAACAAAAATACTTTAAACTTTAAGATATGAACACAAAATATATTAATTATAAAATATATATAAGTATGTGTGTATATGGTATTTAAGTTAGTTTAGAGGCATAATCAAAGCAATCTTTGCTATTCATCACATATTAATTTAATTGAAAGTTTTTGCAGAGCATTCGAAACTCGTTGCTTGCTTGTTTTTCATGCGTTTCTCGCGTTTGTTTTTTTGGTGGAAATTTATGCAGCAGCCGCCGCTTATTAAGCAGTCCATGTTGCGGCTCCATCAGCCACATGTCCACATGTTCCGGACCGGGCCGGGCCGTGCGAGGTGGCAGCGGCACTTAATTATTGATAGGATTACAAGCGCAGGGTTCACTGGGTCAGCGCATGTCCAGGAGTCCCTTTTTCTCT